>JAAAKG020143309.1:0-11393 GCA_010014905.2 Druon quercuslanigerum
CAAATATGAAAAAAATTGTTAGTGCAGGAAAAAGTACCGTAAAAATAAAAAAATGTAGAATTTAAGCCGCCATATTGGATGCCGCCATATTTAATTTGAAACTTTTAATGCACAAATAAAAAAAATCTACCAATCATTTTGATCCGAAAATTACAAATGAAATTTTTTTTTCATTCGAAAATTCGGGTTTTTTGTTAAATAAACAAATATAACTTTTCAAATATGCATTTTTTTAAAGCCCTAACTGCATAAATCAAAAGTTCAGATAATTTTACATCGAAAATAGGTATTGTCGATTTTTTCTATGAGCGATTTCATAGTTAATAGAGCCTTTGAAAAAAATCTTAAAAATGCGTCCAGTCACCTGATGGGTTAACCAGCCATGAATTCAGATATGAGCGCATTTTTAAAACTTTCGAGATCACTTTTTTCTGAATTTAAAAATTCTATGTAGGGATATTTATAGTATTAAAAAAGGCAAATAATTTATTTTAATGGCTTTTTTCGGTAAAAATAAAAATCTCAGAATTATAGCATTTTCAAAAAAATTTTAATCTATCAAAAATTAAAATTTTAAGCCAAACAATCGCAAGATATACAAAAAGTAAAAAGAAGAAAAACATCGTGTGTTAACAACCCTTCAAGATTCTAAAAACGATATTTTGGATTTTCTAAAAAAACCGAAAATTCAAATTTGAATTAATAAAAAAAAATAAAAAATCCAAAGTTCATCACGTCTTGAAAGGACGCGTATTTTTTGTTTTATTTGTAAAAAATAACAGTGTAAATAAAAAAAAATGTGGAAAAACGACAGAAGTTAGGAAAAAAATATTTTAACAAAAATTGTTAACCCGAAAAAGAGCTACAAATTTGTTATGAGTCACTTTTTGATAGGACACGAAATTTTGGTTTATCAACTTTTTTTAAGATTGTCTTTTCTTCTTTAAGGAATTAACTGCTTTTTGAAAAATTTTACTTCTGAGCTTGGAAACCAAACTATTTGGTTAAAAATTCGTCATTTTCGTTGAAATCAACTGGCGGATGATTCGTTTTTTTTGTTGAAATTTAATTTTTTCACTATAAATTTAACTGTTCCTTTTTTGATTACAAACTTATGTTTTTTAGTTTAAAATCCAATTTTTTGGGGTTAACATCCGTGTATTTTTATGAAAGTTCGTTTTTTCTTAAAAAATTGTGTCTTTTGATTAAAAATTCTTCTTGTTGTATAAAAAAGTTCCTTTTCGTTAAAAATTCATCTTGGTAGGTTAAAAATTCAGTTGTTTTGTAAAAAGTTAAACTACTTGGTTAAAAGATTAATTATTTCGTAAAAAATTCCACTTTCAGGGTGGGAAACACAACCATTTTCTGCAAAATTAATATTTTTTTTTATTATTAATATTATAAAAAAAAAAAAATTAAAAAGTTGTCACTGGCTTAAGATGGTTACAGTCCAACGTGACGAAGACATTTTTGGTTAGAGTTGAATTTTCCTATATTTAGAAAAGTTTTGCACGGGGCTGTCCCGGTTTATATCATCAGTCACGGACGCATTTATATAATGCAATCAAGTGATCATCATTGACGGACTGGGTTGCAGTCTAATGTACGATGGGGGGACCTACAGCTTTAGGTGGGTTCCGAACCACCAGAACATCGGTAAAGGTACATAGAAAAATTTCCAGAGGTACCGGCTCAGGGATCGAACCCCGGACCTCTGAGGTGAAGTCCGAGCGTCTAACCAACTGAGCCACCGAGCCTCTATTATTATTATTATCATTATTATTATTATTATTATTGTCCGTGACAATTTTTCTCTCACTAAAGGGGGTTTGGATTCACTGAACGAATTTAATCTCAATTAGTGATGACCCGCGGCTGCATCCGAATTTACACTCGCATTTGCTGGACGTTTGGCTAGGGGAAAGGAAAACTGCAAAAAACCGTTTTTTGAATAAAGAACAATATTTTTCGATTTAGAGCAATTTTATTAAAAGCGAAGAAACTGTTCTTTGGGTGCCCTTTAATGATACTTTTGGAATACTTAGAACTAGTTGTGCTAATTTTAGCATTTGCTATCTGAATTATCGATTAGGAGAACTCCTCAGAGAGCATCATGTATATAAAATTGGCAATACAGCTTGTCGTGATAGAAAATAAATTAGAGATAAAAAGAGTGAAGAGAGTGAAATAAGTTGTTGTTAAGGTGCCAAATGCGATGTTCCTTGTTTGTTCTTTAAGGTCGCCTGTTGTAGTGAAAGTGTCAATGTAAGCGCTACGCGTTCGAAATAGTAGTTCTTATCTGAATTTCCTTGTTTGCTCGCTCTTGCGATAGTGCTAAAGTGCCTATAAATTTTTTTATTTTTTTGAACTGGAATAGAAATAAAAATGGACTCCATGAACTTGAACAAATTTCCTATACCCAGATAAATGCAGACTTTAGACTCTTTCCCCTATTACCCTCTTTTCCCCTTTTTAAATAATTCTTCTTATTTACTCTGTTTTCGAGAAACTTTTCCTTTTTCTTATTTTTCGTAAATAGTTAAGACAATATAAATAAATTTCTATGAATTTTTAAATTATATTTTATATTGCTAAAGATGCCATTTTTAAGAATAAAAGAAAACATTTTTAGGGCGAATATTTTTAAAACTGGCAAAAAACTAAATTTCAAAATATTATATCATTTTAATCAATCGTGATCTATTTTTTTCGGGGAAAACATTCTCTGCATAGATTTTGTTTATAATTTAAAGAAATTCAATAATCGTTAAATATGGTTATTTGTTTGAAAAAAGTTTTTTTTTAACAAAAATTGTTTTAACGAGTTCAGTCTACTTTTATTCGTGAACAAAAGTATTTCATATTGATTTATAAATAGGATTCTGAAAATTAATAATTCAGAAAAATTTCGAGTAGTTTTAACAGATATTTTAAGGTTCTGAAACGTTTAAAAAAAAATTATAAAACTTATAAAAATATTTTAACAAAATTTAAACGAACTGCTGATTTGACAATTTGTCTTAAAATTCCTCGGAAAACTTAACACGAGTTTATATTTAGAAAAATTAAATTGAAGGAAATGTTAAAAAATGTTCAAAATATTTTAAAAATTGTAAAAATAGGAACGGGAGTTTTTCAAAAATTTCAAAAAGAATTCTAAACAAAAATATTTACACAAAATTAAAGCAACTTGTAGATTATTAAAGATTTTGAACAAAAAAAGAAGCTTCTTAGGTTTATATAAAAATAATGTGAATTTGAACAGAAATGTAGAAGTTTCAAGGTTTGAAACAAGTTATATAGAGGCTTTTTTTTAATTTTAGATGATATCAAGATAAGGATTTCAAAATATAAAATGATTTTTAAAAATATACAAAAAATTAAAAATTTCAGAAGATTAATTATATTTTTTGAACCTTTTAGAAGATTCTGGGGGTTCTTCTTTTTTGTGAAATTAAAAAAATATTTTTAAGATTCCTGGGGAAATTGCAAATTATTTTTTTTGAATGAGTCGAAACATTTTCAACATTTTTGAGCAAGAAATTATAATTATAAAAATAAGTAAATGAGCTTAAAATAAATGTATTTTTTTCAAAATCTTTTTTTTGAAAACCATAATTGTTTTGACTATTCAAGCCGTGATTTATTCAAATTCTGCGATTTTTTAAAAATTGATAAGAAGCGATAATAAAAAAAAGTTTATGAAATAGTTAAACAGTTTTTTATAAAAGACAAAATTTCTTCAATAAATCAATATATTCGCGGATTATTTTGTTTGTTCAATATTATAAACAGGAAAGTTGTAGGGAATTTTGCTCTTGAAGAAAAAACCCATAATTTACTAAAATTTAACCATTTTTATAAACAGGAAAGAAGTGACGCTAAGACAAAATTCAATTACAAAAACTATTCTTTAAATAATTATTTTTCGTAATATTTAAACTTTATTCGTGAATTTAGATTTTCATAAAAAATGCCGGAAATTAAAATTAATAAGAAAAATAAGAAAAATAAGAAAATAAAAAATAAAAAAATAAGAAAATGTAACAATTTTTCTTTGACAGTTAATTATCTTTCAAATAAAAGTTTACAATTATATTTTTATTCATTTATTTAAAATTCGTCTCTTTTGCTTAAAAACACTTATTCATTTATTTTTAAGAATATATAATATAATATATATTATAATATATAATATACATATATATATATATATAAAGGAACTTTTTTTACTGATTTTCACAGCTAGACACAATCATTAACATTATGAATATAAAAAATTTATAAATAAATTAAGAAAATTACAAAATCTCGTCTTTTTAAATAGAAAATTATTCTTTTTGAATGAAAAATTAACAATTTTGGTTGTTTGGTTAAAAATGCAACAGTTTCATTGTAAATTAATTTGTTTCGTTTAAGGATTAAAATTTTTTGTAAAAAATTTGTCCTTTTTGGTTGAATGCTACTTGTTTTTATTTTGAATTTATATCTTTTTGGTTTTGAAAATCCACTACTTGGTATGAAAGGAAACCAGTTCAAAAAATTCTTTTTTTTAGTTAAAGATTCTCTATTTTACTTAAAAATTTATATTTACCGTTTGAAAATTCAAGGATTTCTTAAAAAATTTACCTTTTTTTTCTTAAAATTTAATTATTTGGTAGAAAATTAACTTTCTTGTTAAAAAATGATGATTTCGGTTTTTGGCTTTTAAATTCGGTCGTTTTGTTAAAAATAATCTGTTTCGGTTAAAGATTTAACTATCAGAATAAAAACTTTTTTCTATTGAATTCAGCTTTTTTAAATTTAAAATTAAAATATTTTTTTGCGGCAGAAAATACATTGCTTTTTTAATCTTAGACTAATTTTTAAACGAATTTTTTTGTTTTCATTTTAGTTCAAAATTCATATTTTCGAGCTGGAATTTATCTTTGCTGATGATCCATTGTTAGTTGAAAATTTGTATTTTCGGTTTGAAAATAAGACTATTTAGTGAAAAATTCACTTTTATTATTTTAAAATTCAACAATTTTGTTAAACTTTTGTTTCTCTCTTAAATAAAAAATATTTCTCTAAAATATTTCGCTAAAAATTCGTCTTTTTATTTTTGAAGTTTATCTATTTTCTATTAAATGCAACAGTTCTATTCATAATTATTTTTCTTTTAAATTCAATTATTTTGTTAAAAGGCGTTTTGTGACTTAAAAATTTAACTGTTTTGTTAAAAAAATTATTCTCTTTGGTAGAAAATTTCTCGATTGAAGATCCGTCATTTAAAATTATATTAAAGTTTTTAAAAAATTTCAAAAAGAATACTAAATATAAAAATATTTATACAAAATTAAAGAAAAATGTAGATTATTATAAATTTTAAACAAAATATTTAGAAGCTCCTTACCGAATATAAAAGGGTTCATCAGAATAAAAAAATTTATCATTTCTGGATTTTTCCATAAATCAAATCATCAGAAGAGATATTTAAAGGTCTTGAAATACTTTTAAAAATAATTTAATGCTTGAAAAGATTTCAAAAGTTTTTATATAAAAATAATGCGAATTTGAACAGAAATTTAGAAGTTTTAAGTTTTGGAACAAGTAATTTAGAAGCTTTTTTTGAATTTTAGATGATATCAAGATAAGGAGAGATTTCAAAATATAAAATGATTTTTAAAAATTACAACAAATTTATTAGATTCGTGGGAAACTTGGAAATGATTTTTTTTAAACAAGTCGAAAGATTTTCAAACTTTTTCAGCAAAAATTTATAATTTTGAAAATAAGTAAATGATCTTGAAATAAAGTTATTTGTTTAAAAAATGTGTTTTTTTTTAAATCATAATTGTTTTGACCATTCCAGCCGTTATTGATTCAAATTCTGTGATTTTTTGAAAATTTATAGGAAGCGATAGTAAGAAAAAATTGCTAAAATATTTAATACATTTTTTATCAAATAAAAAACTTCTTCAATAAATCAGTATATTCGGGGAATAGTCCATAATTTACTAAAATTCAACTATTTTTAAAACCAGGAAATAAGTGACACTAAAACAAAATTCAATTATAAAAACTATTCTTAAAATAATTATTTTTCGTAATTTTCAAAATTTATTTGTAAATTTTTGTTTCCATAAAAAATGGCGGATATTTTTCGTTGACAGTTAATTATCTTTTACAGAAAAGTTCACAATTATATTTTTATTTATTGATGTAGAATTAGTCTCTTTTGGTCACAAAAATTCTGGTCACAAATATGATTATTTTATATTCTTTTTGTTCAAAAAAGAATTTTTTAAACTGAAGATTTAAGTGTTCGAACTTTGATTGCAAATTAGTTATTTTTACTGAAGAATCTACTTATTCATTTATTCTTTAAGAATTTATCTTGCTGGTCACTATTCACTATAAATTCATTTTATTTTTGAACTAAAATACTACTTGATATGTATAAGAAAGCTTTTTTTGCTGATTTTTACAGGTAAACAAAATTGTCAACATTATGAATTTAAAAAATTAAAAATAAATTAAGAAAATTATATAAATTATGCCTTTTTTGGTAGAAAATTCTTCTTCTTGGATGAGAAATCATTATTTTTGGTTGTTTGGTTAAAAATGCAACAGTTTCGTTTTAACCTAATTTGTTTCGCTACTTGTTTTTATTTTGAATTTTTACCTTTTTGGTTTTGAAAATCCACTACTTGGTATGAAATAACACCAATTCAAAAAATGCATTTTTTAAATTAAAGATTCCCTATTTTACTTGAAAATTTATATTTTCCGTTTGAAAATTCAACTATTTGGTTAAAAATTGAACTCTTATTCTGAACATTTAATTATTTGGTAGAAAATTAACTTTCTTGTTAAAAAATAATGATTTCGGTTTTTGGCATTGATATTCGATCGGTTTGTTCAAAATTAATATGTTTCGGTTTAAGATTCAACTATCAAGGTCGAAATTTGTCTGTTCTGTTGAATTCAACTTTTTTTTATTTAAAATTAAAATCTTGTTTGGGGCAGAAATGTAATTGCTTTTTTAATTTTAGACTAATTTCTAAACAATAGAATTTTTTGTTGTTTGAAAATTATTCATTTTAGTTCAAAATTAATATTTTCTAGTTGGAATTTGTCTTTCCTGGTGATCCATTGTTAGTTAAAATTTTGTATTTTCGGTTCGAAAATTCGACTATTTAGTGAAAAATTGACCTTTATTATTTTAAAATTCAGCAATTTTGTTAAACTTTTCTTTCCTCCTTAAATAAAAAATATTCCTTTGTCCAAATTTGAACTGTTCTGTTAAAAGATTGTCTTTTCAGTTAAAAAATTCATCAATTCTAGTAGAAAGTTTATAATTAGATTTTGTTGAAAATTTATAATTTCAGTTACAAATCAGTCTTTTGTTTTAAAAATTAACCTGTTTTGTTAAAAAAATTATTCTTTTTGATAAAAAATTTCTCTATTGAAGATCCATCTCTTTGGTTTAAAATTGAACAATTTTTTTGAAAACTCCTGTTGAATATTGCTAGTTTTTGTTTTAAAATTCAACTGTTTGATTAAAAGTTATATTTTTTGTTAAATTTAATAATTTTCGGTTGAAAATTCAAATATTTTGTAGAAAACTCAACTATTCAAAAAGTATTTTAAAAATGTACTCATTGGTGTACATTGGTTTCAACCATTCGACTTTTTTTACCGTTTTCCGGTTGAATATTAAATTATTTAGTTGAAAGTGCAATATATTTTCCATAAGTCAAATCATCAGAAGAGATATTTATAGACCTTAATATAATTTTAAAAATAATTTACAACTTGAAAACGTTTCAAACGTTTTTATATAAAAATAATGTCATTTTTATTATTAAAACTAATAAGAAAAACAAGAAAATAAAAAATAAAAAGATAAGAAAATTCAACTATTTTTCTTTTTCAGTAAATTATCTTTCACAGAAAACTTTACAATTATATTTTTATTTATTGATTAAGAATTCGTCTCTTTTGGTTGAAAATCTTCTTTTTTGTTAAAAAAATAATTTTTTTAACTGAAAATTTAAGTATTTGAACTTTGATTGCAAATTAGTTGTTTTAACTTAAGATTCCACTTATTCATTTATTTTTTAAGAATTTATCTTGCTGGTTTAAAAATTAAACTACTTTATTGAATGTTAAAGCTATTCGCGATACATTTTTTTTATTCTTGAACTAAAGTACTGCTTGATATGTATAAGGAAACTTTTATTTACTGATTTTTTTAGCTTGACATAATCGTTAACATTAGGAATTTGAAAAATTTATAAATAAATTAAGAAAATTATACAAATTATGGCGTTTTTGGTAAAAAAATTATTCTTCCTGGATGCAAAATCATTATTTTTGGTTGTTTGATTCAAAATGCAACAGTTTCATTGTAAATTAATTTTTTTAAATTAAGGATTGAAATTTTTTGTGAAAAATTTGTCCTTTTTGGTTGAATGCTACTTGTTTTTATTTTGAATTTATATCTTTTTGGTTTCGAATATCCACTACTTGGTATGAAATGACACCAGTTCAAAAAATGAATTTTTAAAAGTTCCCTATTTTACTTGAAAATTTATATTTTCCGTTTGAAAATTCAACTATTTGGTAAAAAATTTACCTCTTTATCTGAAAATTTAATGATTTGGTAGATAATTAACTTTCTTGTTAAAAAATAATGATTTCGGTTTTTGGCTTTTATATTCGGTCGTTAGTTAAAAATTTGTATTTTCGTTTTGAAAATACGAGTATTTAGTGAAAAATTCACTTTTATTATTTTAAAATTCAACAATTTTGTTAAACTTTTGTTTTTCTCTTAAATAAAAAGTATTTCTTTGTTCAAATTTGAACTCTTTTGTTAAAAATTTGTCTTTCAAATTTAAAAATTCATCACTTCTAGTAGAAATTTTATAATTAGATTTTGTTGAAAATTTATAATTTCAGTTAAACGTACCACTAATTCGTTAAAACTTGGTCTCTTTATTTTTAAAGTTTATCTACTTGCTATTAAATGCGACAGTTTGATTCATAATTATTTTTCTTTTAAATTCAATTATTTTTTTAAAAGGCCTTGTGTCTTAAAAAGTTAACTGTTTTGTCAAAAAAATTATTCTCTTTGGTAGAAAACATACAAATATTTACACAAAATTAAAGCAAAATGTAGATTATTAAAGATTTTAAACGAAAAATTTAAAGATCTTGAAACAATTTAAAAAATAATTTAGAAACTGAAAAGGTTTCAAAAGTTTTTATATAAAAATAATGTGAATTTGAACAGAAATGTAGATGTTTCGAGATTTGGAACAAGGCATTTAGAAGCTTTTTTTGAATTTTAGATGATATCAAGATAACGAGAGATTTCAAAATAAAAAAGGATTTTAAAAAATATACAACAAATTTAATATTTCAGAAGATTTTCAGTTCAAATTTTAAAGTTTTTTAACATTTTAGGGGTTCTTCTTTTTTTGTTAAATTGAAAAAATATTTTTAAGATTCCTGGGAAAATTGGAAATGATTTTTTTTTTAAACGAGTAGAAAGATTTTCAAAATTTTTGAGCAAGAATTTATAATTTTTAAAATAAGTAAATTAGATTAAAATAAATTTATTTTTTTTTAATCTTTTTTTTTTTTGAAAATCATAATTGTTTTGACCATTCCAGTCGTGAATGATTCAAATTCAGCGATTTTCTAATAATCGATAAGAGGCGATAGTAAGAGAAAATGACAAATAGTTAGAACATTTTTTATAAAAGAAAAAACTTCTCGTACAAAGTCGAACTCTTTTGTTAAAAATTTGTATTTTTAGTTTAAAAATTCATCACTTCTAGTACACATTTTTTAATTAGATGTCGTATAATTTCATTTTTATTCTTAAAACTAATAGAAAAATAAGAACATAAAAAATAAAAAAATAAGAAAGTCCAACGATTTTTCTAAGATAAATAATAATAAAATATTAATAAAAAATTAAAAAATAAGAAAATCCAACTATTTTTTTATTTAAATTCGGTGGTTTTTTAAAAATTGTTAAGAAGCGAAAAAACATCTTTAATAAATCATAATAAATCTTTAATAAATTTAATTGTTTTGTTAAAAAATTATAATGTAATTTTTATTAATCATGTTTAATTAATCATTAACTATGTTTAATCATTAATCATGTCATTGTTTGTTAATGTAAAAATTATTTTTGAACGATTTAACCATTTAGTGGAAAATGTTCTTTTTGGTTAAAAAATAAAAGAAAAAACTTCTCTTGAATAAAAAATATTTCTTTGTTCAAATTCGAACTCTTTTGTTTAAAAGTTGTTTTTTCAGTTTAAAAATTGATCACTTCTAGTAGAAATTTTATAATTAGATTTAGTTGAAAACTTTTAATTTCAGTTAAAAGTCCTACTGTTTGATTTATAATTATTTTTATTTCAAATTCAATTATTTCGTTGAAAGGCCCTGTGTCTTAAAAATTTAACTTTTTTGTTACAAAATTATAATGTCATTTTTATTCTCAAAACTAATAAGAAAAATAAGAAAATAAAAAATAAAAAAATTAGAAAATCCAACTATTTTCGAAGATAAATAATAATAATAATATAACAATAAAAAATAAAAAGTAAGAAAATCCAATAGTTTTTTTACTTCAATTCTGTCATTTTTTACAAATTGATAAGAAGCGAAAAAACTTTTTTAATAAATCATAATAAATCTTTAATCAATTTAACTGTTTTTTTTCAAAATTATAATGTTATTTTTAATCCTAAAACTAAATAGAAAAATAGGGGAAAAAAAAGAAAAAAAAAAGAAAATCCAACTATTTTTCTAAGATAATTAATAATAAAATAATAATAAAAAATAAGAACATCCAACTATTATTTGATTTAAATTCGGTGATGTTTTAAAAATTGATAAGAAGAGAAAAAACTTCTTTAATAAATCATAATAAATTAAACTGTTTTGTTAAAAAATTATAATGTCATTTTTATTAATCATGTTTAATTAATTATTAATCATGTTTATTCATTTAATGTTTAATTATTGATCATATCATTATTTATTAATGCAGAAATTAGTTTTGAACGATAACCATTTTGTTGAAAATCTTCTTTTTGGTTAATAAATAATTTTTTAACTGAAAATTTAAGTATTCGAACTTTCATTGCAAATTAGTTCTTTTTACTTAAGAATCCACTTATTTATTTATTTATTTTTTTTATAAATTTATCTTGCTGGTTTAAAAATTAAACAACTTTGTTGAATGTTAAAGCGATTCGCTATAAATTCATTTTATTTTTGAACTAAAATACTTCTTGCTATATATATTAGTACATTACATATCGAGTGACGAATGGCGGTGATTTCTGACGAGTGTGAAGTTTGCTGCCCGAGCGAAGCGA
>JAAAKG020143310.1:0-11393 GCA_010014905.2 Druon quercuslanigerum
CTTGCGTCTGGTGTTTCGTGATCATCTGCGCCAATTTTGCAAAAACCACAGGTGCACAGGCCAATACAAATTCCTTGCAATGTACCGGCTGCTTCGAGTAAATTTTAATCTTCATTTTCAATTGCTGCAGTATTACAGTGAACTCTTATATCATTTTGTCGCTGATTCATTGTTAAACACCTGGAAACTGCAGTCTGCAAAGGATTTCTAGATTAACACATTTTTATGTGTGAATTTATTTTCTAGTAAAAAATAAAAGGAACAAACTTGATCGATAACACTTTCAATCTCAGTACTTAGACCATGAATTGTTTGAGATTTTGATGGCGCAATCCTCAAATGATACGCCTGAAAAAGCACTTCAAAGATTGGACGAAATACCGATCGTCGAAGATCGAGGAACAACGCAAGAAGCGGTATATTACAGGGTTACTGTTGGAATTGTTAAAGGTAAATAATCTATTGTTTGAGGTTAGATGGTAATTATTAGGTTTTCCTTCAGGTAATCTCACGCAGCCTTAAATGATTTTTGTAAAACAATGAAAATAAACAAAAAAAAGAGCGTGAAAAATCCAAAATTTTGAGCATTCTCACTTCATTTTGTAACTTCAGGGGAACAGTTCCCCTCCTTTCGTCTTTGTCTAACACTCGCGCTCAGAGGACACGAGAGACAAGGATGGACAAGTCCTGGATTCGCGCCTGTTCAATTTGGAATAAAATAAATAATAGAAAGAAAAAATCAATAATAAACTACAATTATATAGGTGTTTGAAATTATAATTTTCAATAATTCTAATAGATTCTTTGGAGGAACTGGAAAAAGCTATAAATAACCAAAGGATTACCGAGGCGCCTTACAATTTTCTCACTAGATCGTTTGATGGAAAAGTTGTGCCAACTAAAGCTGCATTGAAAAGCATTATGCCACCGAAAAGAGGAAAACCTCCAAAAAAAACCTCTACAGAAAATAAAAACTTGAAAAAGTTGAAGTTAGAGGTAAAATTTTTCTCCATTAACAGACTTTTTAATCATCTCATTATTTCTCTGTGAAAGTTAATTTATAAATTCATGTCAAATTTTTTAGCCACAAGAAGCCGATCCTCATGCGAATGAAAATGTTCATCCAGGTGGATCTGAAGAAGTTGCGTCGCCAGTTCTTCCAAATGGTGTGAAAACGAAGGCAGGTCAATATCTAAAGGAGTTAAGCGCTGTGAAATAACCGAAAAGAAAAATGTCAACAGAACATAGTTCAGAAGAGGATACTTCATTAGCAAGTGATGATGACTCAGTAAAATCCCCAAAAAAAGTTCGTGAATTGGAAAAACAGCTGACAGAAAAAAGGAAAATTTTGAGCAATGTAAAAAGCTGAACATGCGATTGCAAGATAAATTATTCGCTTTCGAAGATGAAAACAAAGCTCTGAAGATCGAAAACGAAACCCTGACTGAAAAAAATAATGTTTTGACAGAAAAAAATAAATCATTGCAAATGGAATTGGAAAATCTAAAATCAAAAAAAGAAAATCCCCTTGTAAATGTGACGGTTCCTACAAAAAATGACTCATGAAAACCTGTTCGTCAGAGTAAGCTTTTGGATTTTTCCTTCATTTTTCTTCTCGTTTTTTTGCATATATCTTATATTACTTTTCAATAATTGTAGATTCGACTTCTTTTCCTTGGATGAACACCGTCAAGAACGAGGTTATCGAATCGTCTTTAAATGAACCGATCGAAAAGTCTTCAGCAAAAGAATCTTTTGATTCAATTGCTGCAAACGATACTTCCATGAAGCCAGACGGTTTGGCGAAAGAGGAGACGATGAAATCTGACTATTCTATCGAAACTCTCACTAATTCCGAAGATCCAGGAAGTAATTACGTGAGTAATATAAAAACTTTATGTATTTATGTCACGCGCACAGATTTATTTCCTAAATCATAGACTGAAAAAAAATCTCTCTAAAAGTGCAATACCATTTCACAACGCCAAGACAAAACGACTTTATGAAGAAAGTGCAAGAGCATCTCAGACTTTTTCGCAGACAGTGTTATAAAAAATGCTAAAATGTTGAGACTTTTTCGTAGATAAAAGAATACAAAATCTGATGAATTACTGCACTTTTTATAACACCGTCTGCGAAAAAGTCTGAGCTACTCTTCCACTTTTCTTCAGAAATTCGTTTCGTCTTGGCGTTGCGAAATGGTATTGTACTTCTCGAAAAATGTATAGCACTTTGTAAGAAGTTTTTTTCCAGTTTATTGTGTTTAAAAACAATAACATTAATTAAAATAATATAAATCACATACATAAATTTACTTTAATATACATAAATTTAAAACAAATATATTTTCACATTAAATATCAAGTACTGAAAATAATTGAGAATGTATGATTCGAAGTTAATTGAGCTTCCCAGAAATAAACTTTTAGAAAACGAAAATTTAGTAATTTTGTTTCAACATATTTTTTTAAGTTCAAAGAGCTGCATCCCGGAAAAAGCATGCCAATTGCTATGTAGAAGCAATTATTGAAACATAATTATGAATCGAAAGGAGATTCGCAATTTGTGAAGACATTATTGCTCAAAATTTTCAACGTCACTGAAGTAAAGAATTGCACGGTCTATGGCGGGAATTCACCAGCAACCATAAAGAAGAATAAAGACGCTGGAATTGATCTTCCAAACCCTTCACCTGCCTTAGATTGCAGTAAATTGAAATCTTTGAAAAGTGCGTTAAGAGTCAGAAGTTGTAAATTCAAATTATATTTCCTTGGCAATAATCTACAATTTAAATATTTACAGGTTGTCTCATTGAGAAAATAAAAATCGAAGTAACGGAGTATATGACGGTCGATGCAAATACGCAAATCGTTTCTGAAGTTGCAGATCGTGCAAAAGATGCAAAATTGCATAAGTACATCGGGGATCGCAAAAAAACTCTTTGAGTATCGTATGTTTATAAACAATAGAGGATTCATTATATATTTTGTCCAGAGTTTTGTCTGTCAAATTTTTGGCTTGTCATTTTCCTTAAATTTTTATATTTGCAAAATTAATTTCCTTCTGACATTCGTAAAATTCCCATCTGAAGTTTCTGTTTTGAAATTTACTTGGATGATATCTTTCAAAAAAATTACGATCCTTTTTCTAACTAGGATCATTTACTTGATATTTAACATATTAATAATCAGAAATGAATCCTCTACACTTTTATTATTTCATATATTTCTTTACTAAATTTATTTTTTACTGAAAAAGCGCATCATTTCGAAAGGAAAATAAGGACGCTCTCGCGTCCAAACCCAGCGAGACCCTACTCCCACCACTTACTACCCCCACCACCAGCGCACCGGCAGCCACCATCCTACAAAACGAACGGCGCGAGACTCGGACGCCAGTCGAATCGAGGGAGACTGACCGAACGGTTCGGTCAGCTCTCCCTCGAGGAAAACTCAATTGGGCTTCCGCTATGTTTAGGTGCACCTATCATAGCCCAAGCCATCAGAAATCGCAAGGTTTAGGAGCACCTAAGCTTGCTATTGCTGCAAATCCCCTCTTTCGATGAGGATTGTCAATGCTCAGGCGCACCTGTCATTGCCAATCCAGAAGTCGTAGAAATAGCAGTGTTTAGGCGCACCTATCACTGACATTTCGCGCAAATTTAACTCACAGTCCTTTTTCTCGTCCAACTTCGGCAAGCACCTAAACCAAGGGGTAATGTACGATTTGTCGTAGCATATAGGAGCACCTATAACAACACAAATCCATCCGAGCGTTAACAAACGGGAGCACCCGTGGTTATCATTTGCCATTACCTTGAGGTTTCCCCCTCCCCCTTTTTTCCTTCCCTCCTTAGACCATTCTCGCATCTCCCGCGTAAATTTCTCCATGGACGCGATTACCGACCGTAGGGGAGGGAACGTAAAGACAGGGTGTATTTTTGTATCGGGTCGAGTCCGCCACTAGAGTCATCTATTTTTTGCGTTCTTGTCGTTATGAAGAAGTTTTGTTCTGTCACTTTAGGACACCGACTAAAAAAGGGGCCGAGCCAGATTTCTGTTCGCCTTCGTCTCCAGGGACTGCGAAAGGCAGGGTCACCATCCAAGATCGAGCTAGGGACACACATGCACCTCATACACGAGACCTTTTTTTTGTATCCAAAATTAACTAATTAGTAACTAATTAATTCACATTAGTAGTGTAAAAGTGGTAGGGCAATAAACGATTTTATGTATTTTTTTATAAAGGATCTGTTTCTCATTGTCTTAAAACACCTCGACCCTGGGCAACTGAAGCATCCGGCGAGACAAATCAAGCAGCGGAAGAAAACAGATCGTCACAACCTGCATGTATTTTTAAATTCTTAAGCACAATTAGTTTGCATAGTGATGTTTAATTTGAAGATAAAGATAATGTGCATGCAAAATACACATTCGCTGATCTACATTTATATAGTTTTTCTTATAAAATTTTATTTTTCAAATACCATGTTAAGGAAAAAGTATTAATAAATGCAACAGTAATTTTCTACTAGATTTTAGTACATTAATTTGCCTCGAATCCCTCATTTTCAAAAATTAAATCGTTAAGTCTGTACGTGCCATTTGCGCCTTTTTCATTTTATAGCATCTGCTTTCAGAAAATTGTCACTATTTATGATCTTGTTTACTTCTGCTTTCGAAATGTCCGAAGGGATGAAAGGAATGTAAGTTTTGGCCTCAAGACCTTTGAACTTGTAGGATCATCAAGGACGGTACATGAGCCTCTATACCATAATAAGCCCTGGGATGCTGATCCGCTGGCGATGACTGCCCAGCATGGTCATTTGTACCTTTCTTACCACTTTACGCCTCGGTACCGAAGCCTACTTGATGCTTCACTTTCAATACATGACCCGCTGTTGTCAATTTTCTACATTTTGAATGTATTCGCTTTTATTTCTCTGGCAACAGTGGAATTGGTCTAGGCCCTTGGAAGCTGTGCCCTCGAGAGTCAGTGCTCTCCGAGACGTGAACGAGTGAACTTCCATATTTTGAAACTAAACTTATGTGTCAATCCTCATGAACTTTGTAAACTTAATCTTCATTATCTGAAATTGCAACCACCCTTTGTACCATTTTTTACAATAGTAAACTATACATAGATGTTCTTTTTAAATAAAACATTTTTTTAAGGCATCTCTATTATTTATTAATTGAAACGTACCTGCACTTTTAACACAGCACGTTAGTAAGCTTTACGCGTGCAAACGGATGTTATGTCCTGAATGCGGCTTTGAAGCATACCCAAGTATGTATAGGTTTTTCCAATGTCAAGATGTATACTAACACTTATTTTCACATGCCCAAGCTGATCAGGAACCCCAGTAATATTTCTTTTCTTCAGATTCATCGTGGCACACTCGTCTAGTGAAAAGCCCATACCAATTTCTCTGTGTACTCCGGAGCTTTTACTACATGTTCCAATTGTTTTTAGAATTAAAAATTTAACTTTTTTCAAAATAAAAATCTAAATATAAACAAAAACTTCAGAAAATAGAAATTTAGTTAACAAATTATTAACTTTGCAATAAATAAATATTAAGAAACTATACTTTAGGTTTTAAAAGATCAAATAAAGACCTGTCAGAAAAATATAGTCCTATGTCTTCCAGTTCCAAAAAGCACATTTATGTGCTCACTGGAAAATTTGGTAATTTTTTTATAATTCATTATTATAATAAATGGTTCAAAAATCTACTTTTAATTCAAAAATAAATATTTATTAATTATATAATCATCTAAGTTTCATTAAAAAACTTGGTTCAAAAGTTGGTCCAAATTTTCCCGAAAGACTAACGCGGTCACACAAGTGGGTCGTTTAAAATACACGCTTCATCTGAAATCTTTTTTCTTCAGAAACAAAATGATCAATTGAAGGGTCCCTTTGCAGTTCAGGTCCCACTACCAAGAAGTGTTTTTTAGAGAGGGAGGTCAAACTTCACCATCTTTGGGTTTCGGAGGTACTTAAGTGGGGAAATTGGACTGGGTCGTAAACGACCCACCTGTGTGATAAAGGGTTAAAGTAAGTTGAAACTTGCTTACACCAGAGGCATAGATCTTAAGGACATCCATATAAAATACATAAGTGACCTTATGCTTTCCAATAGATAAATTATAATGTTATGAGAGGTTAAATCGAAAGTTTTCCAGTAGTCGATCCAGCCATTGACAGGGCAGCGTGCTACACCTTTTTACGAACCACGGTAAGAGTATAGTGCGTCCTAATACCAGCCAATGTGAAACGGCGTCTCCAACTTTCAATATGAGATGAATATACGGGCCAGATATTGGTGTGAAGAAGTAAGCTTCTTTTACCAAAAGGTCTTCATACCATCTGGTCCTTCACAGAAAAGTTATTCAGTAATTGATGAACATTCCTCCTCAGGTGTTATAAGTTTGTCGAAAACTCCTTGAAGCGTATAATATTATTAGTATCTTCTGTTTCTCCACTGTTGTCGGTATCTTGTAAACCTCTTATCAAAAAGTCTCTACCTTGTTGGGCTTAGGCGAATTTTTGACAGAATCAGCTAGGTCGCTAAAGGGACCTCTTCTGTATTCTCCTCCTTGCTTCAGATAGCACCCATATTTTGAGAACAATGTACTACCTGATGATCAGCATTTTTTATTTGTTCAGTGATCGAGGGTAGATCCTTAGTTCTTGGGCGAACTTAGGATCCTTTCCATAAACAACTTACCAGATATTATATAGTCAATTATTTAATTGATACTCAGAAGTCGGAATCCTCCGCGTCAGCTGCTCTACGCATTCGATCGTTTCCAACCAGATCTATAACTTTCTGATAGTTTGTGTTGACATTGTTGTTTCTGTGGGCAACAAAAAAAACACTTGTAAAAAATAGTAACCAACGTTTTGTCAGTGACACAGCACCCTTATCAAGGCAAGACAAATTTGAGCAGGTAGAAGGAACAACGAAAGCACGATCCTCTCTCCCTGATACCTGAGAATCAAGTGAGTCAAAATGTAAACCCATTACAAACACGAAACGGTCATGTTTTCGTGGGTATTCACGACATTTATCCCAGCGGACGCTTCAGTCGAGGCAGGGTTAGATTTAGGGAGAAATGAATGTAAGCGGAAAAAAATGTAACTCTTCAAATAGACATAAGCTATATTTTCCTATAAAATTACAATGGTACTTTAGAATGCTGGTGTGGGTGTCTGTGTGTGTATGCATGTGTGAGCTTTTGAAATTTTTAAGTTTAGTTGTTGTCTGGTGTGCGGTTGACAATTTTAGATGATGCGATTGTGGTGTTTCGTGGCTCTTGGTAAATAATCGTTACTCATTGAAAAGGAGGATAGTAATTAAGGGGTTCCGGCCGCCGGTACGGTGCGATCGGAGTTTCAGCGAGGCAGAAGCGAAGGAGAGAGAGATAGGTACGTAAACTAACGTGCGTGCTTTAAAGAGGTGCTTTCAAAAATAGGTGATAAGAGGATTAGATTTGCACCTGTGGCGGGATTGACATAGTTCCCTGAGCCCGTCTCTCTTGGAGGTTCGGTAATCGGTACACTGCGGGTGGTGAATGAGAGGGGGATGATGAAGGTGGTGAAAAGGTGGTGGAATGCTGGTGACAAAGGAAATCCAGGGGAGCCAGCGTACCCCCTTCGCTCGAGAAATGGTTAAAGTTGCTCGTTAGTCACTTATCGAGTGGGCATCAGCAAACGGTTGCGGGGCTGCAGGTAGATCCATGGTGGGTCGGTTATGAGCTGACGTACGTTTTTGCCAGGTGGACGGGTATAGATACGGCGATAGCGCCGTACACTTAGGGGACTCTGTTGGTCAGATCTTTCAGAAGGGAACGTCGCCCTAACTGAAGTCGTCCTTCACCTCGGCTGCCATGTACTGTAGCGCACGCGCTAGTTTGACAGCGGGATCTACTCTCTTTACTACCGCATGGTCCTACTAGGAGAAAGCTTCATCTAAAAATGACACCGGCTTCTAGTAGTATCGAGCAAGATAGTGCTGCTCGTTACAAACATACCTAAAATATCCGTCATAACTCCTTTTATTTTTTAAAATAAAACGTTTCCATAAATTCTCTCTTTCACTGATTACTTTCACGATGTAAAGTTTCAACATTATCCCAATCAAACTCATGGTCAACATCAATAAATTCCTTTCTATGTTCTTTAAGAACACTCTTATAACAGCGCCCAAAACGAACATTACTTTTATGTTCCTCTATCCTTGTATCAAGAAATCTGCTAGTCTGTCCCACGTACGTCATCTTACAGATCTTGCAGGTTAAATTGTAAACACCACCCTTTACAAACCTATCTGAAGGATCCTTGCAAAAAGTTCTTATTGAACCCATTTTAAACGGTACACGAAAAACAGTATGAATCCTAAACTTTTTAAACATAAGTTCAATATTTTCCGAAATTTGTCTTTAAAAAATGAAAAAACAAAAGTATTAAAAGAACTTTACTCCGTTCACTTTTTCTAATTATGTACAGGAAAAATATAACTTTTTTTGTTTTTTATTTGTTGAATTTTAATTGTAATATGTGTCTCAATTAAATTTTGTGTGTAATGATTTAGAAAAAGAATATTTCTAACAATGTTCAAATGACAATGTTAAAAATCGATTGATTTTCGCCCCGCTCCGGAACGTTTTCGAGCTATTTGAATTTGCTCTAATAGGCTTATATTTAATGGGAATATATGTTTAAAACCGGCGAACTTCTAGGAAATTGCTCCGGTTTGCCATATATGTATAAAATCATATAAAGTAGAGGTGTGCAAAAAAATTCGACCCGACATTCGATTCGATCAACGCACAGATCGAATGTCGAATATTCGAAATTCGATCCGTGTTGCGATCGGATCGAATTTTTCGATTCAATCGGTGAGTCGAAAACCGACATTCGATCTAGGTTACGATCGGATTGGATTTTCGATTCGATCGGTCGACCTTAAATTGATAAAAATTGAAAATATTAAAAATCCAATATGCGGATAACGAAAGGCATTTTAGGTTTTTAATTTATAATTTCAATTCTAAAAATCTAATCCGATGCAAATAGAATGCAGATTGCAGATCCAGAGAGACATGAAGACAATACTGTGTCAATCTTGTGGTTAATATTATGCATCCTATCTATAGTTCAACAATAAAAAAGAACGTGCTGGTAATTTTTATTTTAGTAATTAAAAATTGGTATACGGTTACATAGTAACTAGTAATATTAATTGTTTAGATGTTATTCATCTCAAGATTTGTAAAACGTTTTTTAAAGGCTTTAAAGGTTAACATTTATTTTCTTGTTTGATATGCTCAAGACAGAATTATAAAGGAGGAGGATCGCTACTGAAGGGACACTCAATATTCTGTTATTACTTATTACTCTAGCTTTATTATTTTTTTTTTTTTTCATCAAATGAGTTTTAAAAAATGTGGCAGCTTCGCATGCCTTAGCATTTTTTTCAGATTTGTGCGCCTGTCATTTGGTGATTGCGATTTTTTTCGGTTAAAACTCCTTCGGTTTTAGCGGACACATTCTGATCACGTATATCGTGCTTCGCACTCGATTTTGCCCAGAATGTAAACTTTTCTACATTATCTTGAACTCTATTATATCAAATGTATATTATATTTATTTCTGCACCTTGGCCTAGGGCGGCTTGTGCACATATTGCCAAATGAAGTACAAATATTATTCTTGCTCAATACTTTAATACTTTTCTCTTATTTTACATTAAATTTTATTGTCGGCTACAATGAAAATGTTATATCATTTCAATAAACTTTTAATATTGAAATTAAAACAGAAGTATTTTAATTGTCTTATTTTTATAGTTTAAAAAGGTCCGCATCTTATTAAACAAAAATTGTTATCAGCCATTTTATTGCAACTTATGTCAATTTTCATAAATATAATTTTTTTAGAATATTTTTTACGATTACAACTAAAAATACCGGTCCTAGCGTAAGGCAGTTTGTCACAACTTTGCAGAACAATTTTTGTCTACTGATTTTTTTTCGTACCGTATGTCGTATTTCAAACAATTTAAATCTTATTTTTAATGTTATTTTTTAAGATTGAAGTAAAAACTACGCGTTTTATGAAAAAAACTACTTATAAAAAATTTGCATGATAATTGCCCTCTATTGGAGGTTTTTCTAAAAATGATTTTTTTTTTATTTTTAATTCTTTTTTCGAATTAAACAAAAACTGCATGTCCTATACAAAAGTGATCAATACAAAATTTGTAGATTTTTTTGAGTTGCTCAATCTGGACCTGCGCATTTTTTTTCTCTCTTGCTTAATTCGACCGCAAAATGAATTTTTTTATTTTTTCATTATTTTTGTACTATCCAAATTTGAACTTTCGATCTATCGAAAAAATTTAAAAAGTTGTTATGAAAAGACTGTACGGCTTCCCAAAAGAAACATTTTCTTGCTCCAGTCTTTTTTTCGTATCGTGCGTTGTTTGGCTTAAAATGTAAATTTTCGTTTGCTTTTTGGGATATTAAATACTTCAAGTCTGACAATTTTGATTTTATCGAAAAACGTCAGATAAATTGTTCGTGCTTCTGAGTACTATGGATAGCCGTACACAGAATTTTCCAACTTCGAAAAGAAATGATCTCAACATTTTTCTGTGCTTCAAAATCCAAACATTTTCAATTTTCGGCTTTTCGAACAAATTCAGAAAGCGAATTTACGTCCGTCGAGTGGAAAGTCCAAAGCCATGACCATGAGGCTACCGTCACACGAAAACCTGAAGGCGGACAGCCGTATTTCCCTCTTCATAAATGGCAAAGAAATATTTGTTTAAATCAAAAACAAAGGATACTGAATCTAACAACATATCACTTTAATATAAAGAAGTATTCAATTGAACTTCATTGAAATAAATGTTTATTTGTTATGAATAATTTAATTCTAGTATTCACGTACAATATTTACTCCAACTAAAGAAATAAATATAAATGCAAGCACAATATCTTCTTCGTCTAAATGTATTTTTAATTTAATTATTATTATTTTGAACTTAATCATTATTTCTTTGATTTGAACAAACATATATGGACCAATTAATTTATTTAAATGTGTCCGAATCAATTCGAAGAATCGAACAACAAAATGTAGCCAAAGAATTCTTTTATTCAGATCAACAAAAGATATGGGTCTGGTTTAGATACAAATTCAAGTAAATCTATTCACACAGTTCGAGTGTTAAAAATGTTACCATAATTATTTTACAATTAAACTCTAAATCTGTTCAAATTTAAACAGTTTACAAATTTAGATGTTGAAAATTCAAACATATCAATACGAAAGCCTTAATAATTAAGCAATTTGAAATGTCTGATTGAAACTTTATA
>JAAAKG020143311.1:0-11393 GCA_010014905.2 Druon quercuslanigerum
ATATATATATATATATTTTTTTTTTTTTACGGGGTCTGGGCTTAATCTCAAAAATTGCACCTGATCCCAGCGAAATCGCGGTAAAATTTCAGCCATAACCACGTTTCACGACCTTAAGATAGGTGGTTACAGTCTGCAACGGAATCAATGAGACGATCCGGTAAAAGTCTCGTACACCCTGAGGATACGGAGCGACCCAAGGACGACCGCCTTCTGCATTATCCCCAAAAGTGTTTTAGCGTATTGTGCCTTTGGATGTAGGTCGTGCCCGCATGAGTTGGACAACTAGATAGTATGTGTCCTAGATGCTCGGGATGTGCATGGCACGTCCTGCAACTATCATCGGGAATGTCTTTTCTCAAAATGTGACGACGGTATGTCAAGGTGGAAATGGCACTATCTTGACATGCCAAAATGAAACCCTCCGTGCCTGACTTCAATCCGCGTGATTTAAGGAAAGCAAAAGTTAGCTTACACGACATTCACTGATCCTCCACATTTCTGTGGAAGATGATGTGTATCCTCTTATCAAGGAGCTGTTTTTGGAAGTTTTTCTCCTGTGCTTTCTGAATCCGATCTATCAGAAGTGAGTACTCGAGATAGATAAGGTTTGATGCATTCTGCTGATTCCTGATACTAAAGTTAAGTTTGAGTGTTTCAGCAGCCTCCTTTGCTGCTTTGTACCGTAACGCACCTTTAAGAAGGGTATATATATCTGCTTCGGAGAGTATCCTTTATAGATGCCATTAAGTTTTCCTCGCTTCAAATAAACCTTGGCGCATTTTTCTAACCCAAATTCCATTCCTATTTCCTTAGTGTATCTTTCGACAATCTCTAGAACTAGATGTAGTTGATCTTTATTTTTAGCATAGTTCTTAAAATCATCCATGTAAAATACATGGGCGACCTTGTGCTTTCGAATTGCAGGTTGGCCACAAAGGTACCCCTGGGAATGGCGAAGTGCTAGAGATAATGGCAATAATGTGAGGCAAAAGAGAAGTAAGCTCATGGAGTCGCCCTGAAAGACACCTCTTTGGAAAGTGACCTTGTTAGTTGTCACACGACTTTTTTCAGATGAGATGGTAATTCTGGTTTTCCAAAGTGGCATCAATTTCTCTATGTACCTCACGATTTGCGGATGGACCTTAAGCTTCCTCGATAGGTCACACTGGTAGGATGCTGCATCTTTGCAGACACATCTATCGATGAGTAGGTTCTCCCGACACGCCATTAGGATAGCTGTGAATTTATATATCCGCAAAAATGAACATTTCTCGGAAGTATGTCCGCCATATTGGAGCTTTGTATACAGATTTTTATTCAAAAATGGGAATTTTCTAAAAAATTAGTACGCCATATTGGATCCTCCATTTTTAATTTCGCAAAGCTGATAGCAAATTCATGATTTGGAATCAAAAAAACTATTATGTATCGATTTTGAGGAATAATTAAATTCAGAAAGAGTAAAAAATAATAAACTGAAGCAACATCTATAAATCTGCATGAAAAATAATTCACATGTGTTGCAATTTTTTGCAACGTGATACTGAAAAAAACATCCTCCATTCTTAGCATAATAGAGTTATTTTTGCGCACAGAATCGATTTTTTCCGCAAAAAAGCACTGGAAATATGCATTTTTTTTACTTAGAATTGACAAAAACAAAAAAACAAAATTTTTGGACTTGAATGATTGGATCGTGCCGATCGACCCTTAATACATATGGAAAAAATTTCCCCCAAGGAAAATGTACAGCGGCTTCATAAATATCTAGGACCTCAAACTTGCTGTAAACTTTTTTGTTATTTAGGCAATAATTAGTTAATACACCCAAATGGATTGAGATTTGAAAATGTGTATGTTTTCTCTAAATATTTAAATCTACCAAAATACAAATTTTTTGAAATTTTTCTTCACTCAGTAGCTGGCTTTGAGTACTCTCCTGTAAATGAGCATGATGATGTTGTAATACCAAGTGAAACTAATTTAAATTCTATGTTTGTATTTCATGATGTAGCCTGTGAAAAGTAAGATAATATAAAAGAATTTTTTAAATTAGTAGGCACAAAGATGCTGACTGTTTCTATTTGAGCCAGACGTATGCTAGTATTCCTAAACATCTTGTAAGTGATAATGTCAATTTGCTTGTACACGGACTCGCGTCCCACATCCGCAGAAGCAATGTTGTCTTGATACTGGTAAGCTGGCCATTGGCCAGCCGAAGAAAGCTGGTCTTAAGAGAATTGAACTATCCTAGTTCCATTTCTTGATCCGATAGAGTTCCAGCTCACGCGGACAGCATTTGTTCTAGCGTGTTTGGTACCGCAATCGACCCAAATACGCCATTTCAAAGTGTTGATCTTCACAGGCTTTCTTCATTTGCATGAATAAGTTTTTATCCTCTTCAAACAGTTTTGCTCTTCTTGGAGATAGAAAAACGGAGACTTTGTTTTCCATGATCACGAACGTTCGCATTCCATATTTTGTTTTAGCTTCCTTAATATCTGTTATTTCGTATCTTTTGTTAGCATCTAGGTCTGCCAGCTTGTTTGTTAGAAGAAAGTCTTCACTCTGAGCGGTTTTTTGTAATTTTGAGAAATCCATTTTTTTTTCACTGCTTGGAATCTTCCAGATTCACAGTTTGAAATTTCCTTGTTATAATTTGTAAATCTATTCGCACTCATATAACTTGTTTTAGTTCTTGAATGTTCTTCAGAAATACGTATAAATGACTTTTTAGCTCATACTGATTTTCTTCTTCACAATCTGGCATCTGATAGCAAACTGAAGAAAGAGAAAAAGCTGGCCTCCTCTTATATACGCTTATCCCGTCTACCCAATTTCTAGAAACTTTTGCGTAGCATTTGGCTTTTCGATGCAATAATTAACATGAGAGTTAAAAAATACGTTTTTAAACGTTTACTTAATTTAGCTGACGCTACATATGTTTTGTGTACAAAAGAGATTTCTCAGAATTGATAATTGGGGGTAAATATGTTTGAGGGTACGGGTACAAATTTCGTAAGGTGATTTGCCTAGGAAGCTTCTAGATGGAATTTCAGGGTTATTTGTTTTAGCGCGCAAGAGGTTTTTAAGAATTGATCAACCTATGGTGTGAAATGAGTCTTGCAGGGCGACATTTATTGGGTAATCAATATGATTAATGGTATTTCCGAGAAGCTTCGAATACCTTGACCTTCGGTTGACATTGTGACGTCAAATATATCGTATTCCATATTTTTGGGTGAACAAATTTCCATTCCCGAATTCAGGTATTGATTTTTAATATCGAGAGTGAAAATCGGATACAACGCTGTAATTCGTACGTCATCACAAGGAGCGAAACCAATCTCACAGTCTTCTGCGCTCTAGCCGAAAGTTTGATAATCGTGCGGAAAAAAGTGATTCAGAACGCTCTCTACTTATCTACTAGTATGCCATGCTGCAACAATTTATTGATATCATCTGATATCACACAAATCATATAATGCTGGGACCAGTTTGCTCTTGAATTCTAAAATTTATTCATAACCTCAAAATTTTAAAAAGTTTTGATCACATTTTATGTCAGCAATGGAAATTGATATCGAAATTAACATGAAGGAATATTAACTTAACGTTAGTGAACGTTCATATTAATAGCAAATAATATGTCACTCAGAAGAAGAAAAGTGCCATTAAACTCCGTACACGTCACCTTCAGCACAAAAATAGATTCATAAAATGTATAATCTTTTAAACTTGCATATGTTTTTAAATAATGTATGGTTTAATAAAAGAAATTTTTCACGCTCCGCAGTTGGCAGCGTAACCTGCAATACCCAGGCAACAAAATCATTTTTTGAAATTTCGCGCACTTCCCGATTTCAGCAGAAGCTGTCTGTCAACATTAGTCAACGCCACATCGTTCTGGCCATACTTTACCTCGATAAGTTTTGCCATTATTAAGTTCAAATACCTTAAAGGCGAGTACAAATGAGCAGTAATTCAGAATTCACATGATATTTTCTGTCTCCAAAACGGTTTTTCTAACAATGTTCAACGTGTTTTAAGTCGAAATTAAGCATTTTTGGAATCTGCGAAAGGCATCTCCATAAGATCTTATGTTTTTTTAGACGACTCCAACAAAAAAAACTATTTTAATGATTTCGCACCTGACTGATCCATTAGCCGGATCTTCACATCTACTGAAAATTTGCAAAAAGGCTCACTCTATATGTCCAAAAAACAAGAACAATTTTTAAAATATCCACAAACACAGTTTTTCGGCAGTCTTCGTCACACTCCTTTGGCTTGTACCGCGTTACGAGGAGTCGAGGTGTTGGGAGAGGAGAAGCGCTGACTCGTATTAGCGACTTCGAATTTCGATTCTATTAACATTCCCAACAGTGATCCAGAAATATTTGTGCATGCTTGAACTTAACGACGTTCATCGGCTCTATTTCGCGTACGTTTTAAAAATTCAAATACGCACGTGCACTGTAGCTAATGAACATCACTAAAATCCAATCAAGCGCAGATCAAGGCAGCTCCGTTGGAATCACTGACATCAAATACTCGCCTACTGAAGAAAAAAAAATTGTGGAACGTTCCATTACTGTCTAGCACACTGATGCCTCGTGTCGCATGTGTGTAGCTTTTAAAGAAGAAACAATCATGACTTTTTCCACTGCGGTCTAACCCACTTTCGCCTCGTATCACACGCATGTAGCAATCGAAAACGAATATCGTGACACTCGAAGTGCACAGTATCGTTTAAGATTTTACATTAAGGATTGGATCTCGTACCTCATCCACAAAGCTTTAGTCCCGCTACTTGAGGTACGAGAATAAGTTCAAACCGTGCGACGTACAAAAACACAGTCTTGACTACCATGGCAGCATGTAAACGCCTCACTGGGACGATTCGAATTATTTTGGGCCATGTTATAAAAGAGCTTTTCCGAAACTTAGATAATTAAATCTGGATAGAAAGATATCAGTTAATTCTCTAAAATGCACAGTTTATTATTGGAAAGTAATTTTAAATTGGAAACTGTTAACCTAGCACGTAGAAATGCACGAAAGTTCAAATTACACAAATGCAAATCAAAAAATGCAATTTCATAACTATTCTGCTTGTAGATTGTTACAATCATAAATCATTCAGCAAAGACGAACAGAATTGTGATAATGTCGCATCAAAGAAAAACGGAAATTTGAGTGGAAAACTGTATATGAAGGTTCTGCTGTGTTTAGTGCGCACGAGAACATGTGTAAGGTTACGCCAGTTAAACGGACATCTTTTTACAGAATGAAATAAACTGAGGGAAAAAATCGAATGAGTAAAAGTACCAACATTAAAAGATAATCAGACGCTTCATAAATCGCAGATTTTCGAATTTCCTTCATTTGTTACGCGTATGGGTCGTTTCCTATACAATATGCGAATTTGGAGCCCCAGCACTTGCTTCTCTCACTTACAATATTTTGTTCATATTTATATGTATTATTCAAATAATTAGGTGATAGCATCAAACTATATTTTATTTCAGTTTTTGATATTTATTGTACTTAAAATCCGCGACAATATAACATCGGCTAGCGCGCAATTTATAGAATCGATAACTGTTAGAGGATTTTAACAACGAAAAAATTATTTTTTATATTTTTATTATCACACTTCATTTATTATACACATACAAGTTTATTATCATTTATACATATAATCATATGCTTAAATGATCGAAAGAATCTTAATTAATAGCTGAAAATTCTAACTGTACAAACACAACCTAACCATGAATCTAACCTCATACCACACCGCTCCACAGACTCTAACCAACTGAGGTATCCAACTCTTGGACCTTCTTATGAAAATCGTGGCTAAGCGTTACAGTTATAGGATAAATATAATATGTATCCTAACTTATAAGTACCTTTAAGGTTTCGTAAATTTTATGAATAAGCGATTATAAAAAATTTAAATACAACTTTTGTACTTTGTCTCTCATAAAATAATTTTTTTTTTTAATCCCCTTATATTTTTAAGTGTAATGCTCTCATCAAAGATTTTTTTTTCGAAAAAAGAGGATATCCAAGTCCTTAAGGTCGTGGCCGCCTGGCCTCGCAAGATGTAACTTGTACTGATAAAAAGTACTCATTAAGGCATGAAAGAAAGTTTATGGAACCGAAGCTGCCCGGCCTGTCCTTTAGACGATATAGTCTGATGAAGTATCGCCCCTGGATAGTCTCAAAATTGAAACTTTATATGTTTTGAGGAATTTAGACTCAAAATTATTGTCTTCGTCCGATTATTCACATTCCGCAAAGATATTATTCAAGAATTTCGCAGGTTCTTTTCATTTCTAACTGAAACCTCCGCCATCCTAAGAACCAAAGGACTGTCATGATAAGTACACAGTACCCAAAAGTTCTTTTACCGTTTTTGCACTGGCAAAAGTGCCCTGATATTGCCTCTGGGCCACTTTTATCTTTGATCAACGAGAATATAAATGAAACATTTTATGTTATTATAGTGGCTACGTTGTGTTCGCGCTCAAATCAACATCAGGACATTATGATAAATACCACGAGAGTTAAGACTTAGGCGTCATTGGCTTTCGACTAATAAAGCTATTCGATTCGGCTCTGAAAATTATCAACTTAAATGAGCGGTTTTCTAGCCATCGACGATATCTGACTCAGTGTCATCATGGAAGTCGTTACGGATCGTTGCCGCAATTCGGTAATCGCCCATCAAATGTAGAACAGACTTATTTTGCAACGTACATATATCCTCAATATACGAGGAAAACATTACCTTTCATAAAGAAAGAACGGAGACCAGATTTATTTGCAAACAGCTCAAGCATTATTGTTGCAACAGGCGTGTTGGCAGGAAAGGGGCCAAGTGCGTCTAAAATATATCAATCAGCTGCGACAGCAACCAAAGTTTTTATCAGAGGGCGGTGTTTGTGAATGCTAAAGGATCTTCGCTGAATGCTATAATTAGATATCTTTTGAATGTAAACATAAGTTCCAATTCAACTGTTAATTAACTTATTATTATGTCCATTCAAAAATAGTAAAGACCAACTTTTGTATTATGACTCTTCAGTTCTTCCCGATATACTCAAGAAAAACCTAGGTAGAGAGGAACAAATTCTTTTATCAAAGATTCACCAATCACTCCGTTGATGAACGAGGTATGCTAAGGAGTGAGAACAACCTCTCATCAGTTTCACCTGTATGAAGTTATGTTAAATAAAGTGCTAGTGCTGCACTTGAATGTTTTTGCTCTGCTTCTGCAAGAGAAGGTAGTAAAGACAGAGCATTTTTAAATTGGTCTCTGTTGGGACCAGCCCATTGCTCTACGTGCGAGTCACATACTTTATCAGCAATATATTCAAAATTGAAAAAAGAATGCTTTTTGTCAGTCAGTTTTCGGAGAGAGTCAATCATGTCTTCGATATGATTTTGATTATAAGTACTATTCGCTGATGTTTGTGATAAATGTCCCAGTGTTCATCCGAAAGATTTTTATCGCAACAAGGCGACCCTTGAGTTAAATAAAAAAAGTGGTTAACCAGGACTTGATCTCAGACGGCCTATAGTATTATATAAAGGTTTTATAATGTGCAACCAAAAACGCAGCTTTTATGAGATGCGGATACTCTGTTCAGAGTCAGATTAATGATACCTTCTGGGATATATGAGTTGCTCGTTGACGCCTTTGAATCTCGAAAAGCCAGTCGGCAAGAATCCCAAATGAATCTGATTCGGAAAGAGCTTTGGGCTTAAGGCGATGTCTAGGTACCACATCATACCTGGACTCTCGGTACATTTCAATTGAATAGTGCATGAACTCTGTTCCGCCTTACCATCATGGACTATTTCCGCTAAACATGAAAAATTCGTCTGATACCTGATATTATAGAATGGACACAAGGATAAATTACGTCCTGATTTTGACCAATAATAGTTAAAAGAAACGTCCTGTCGCATTCATCGCATTTTTTAGTTTCCGAAAGCAAATTGAATAAAAAGTTAACCACACCAACGGTTGAAATCTACTTCACAAACTTGCTTGCACTTTGCAGGAACTCCATTTCAATTCGCATTACTATAACTTTCTTTTCTAACGTTTAAAATTATACTAATTTGCCTAATAATTCCGTACTCAGGTGAAATAGGAAATTGAAGCGTTTATGAGATATTCCCACCCCCACTCATTCTAATTACTGGTTAGTTTTACAGGAAACTCCTTAATAATAGAAAGTTTTGACAAAAAATTTGGTTCAATTTTTGGCTTAAAAAATTGATTTTCACTTAAAAAAAATTTTTGAACCAAAAAAATAAATTTTGAACACAATAGTTTCATTTTCAGTGAAAGAAATCAGTTATCAAGCAAATAAAATTTTAACGAAATAGTTGAATGTTTAAAAAACAAATGAATTTTCTGCCAAAACGATTAAGTGCTAATAAAAAAGTATGCAAATGGTTACAAATTTCGATAAATAATAAAAATAAAAAAAACCCGCATGTTTTATTGACAATTAGACTCCATACATATTTAATATAGTATCAATATCATAAACAATTTTTTTAATCCTTATGTCAACACCCAAAAGATATCACGTTCGTCAACGCATTTGATAGTTATGAGCTGTGGAAAGACATTAAGAGCCTTTTCAAGTGTATAATTCTTCATTACTTTTACAGTGAAAATTCTTTTCTCCCTGCGTTCCTGAAACGAGAGTAATCATTTATCTAAAAGATGGAGGGTCAACGTCGAACTAACAGATGGCTACTTGCTTTATTTTCCAATATGTTAGATGTTGCTGCTGTGGCTGCTTGTATCATTTATTTTGCAAATAATATAATGAAAAAAACAAATGATCAACGCCGTTTAGTTTTATAACAGCTAAGCGAGGAGCTTGCAATGTCTGCTCTCGTAGAAGAGCGTTCTCAGAATATGCAAGTTCTGAAAAATGTTTTCAAAAAGCTTACAGTCGACAGCTATATAAAAAAACCAGTGCGAACTAAAGCTGCTGCTAATTCTGCACCTGCAAGAGATAATACTCGTAGAAAATTTGTCACAGATTCCTGTCGCATGTGCTATTCTCAAGCCGAAAAAACGCAGGAAAACTAGATAGTCGTGTTGTGATTGCAAAAACTCTATGTGTGATGAAGATTCTTTTAGTAAATGTAAGAGTTGTGAATATAAAAGTGAGTTCGGAATTTATTATTGTAATTAAAATATTGAAAAATAAAAAATTCCAGCTTTGATTTCAAGAATATAAGCCTTAAACGTATATTTCTGTGGGTGGGTATCTGGGTACGCGTGTGTTCAAATCAAGTTCCTGAAGTTCAAGCTTGATATTTTCATCTTCATAAGACCCAACAAAATTTGTTCACTCTCCTATACCATTGCAAAAAAGTTAGTTCGCGACGATCTAGACACTTACGAGCGAATTACATAGGAAACATGCAATTTTTTTTTAATAAGTACGGAAGTGAGTAAAGCGCCTTTGACTCGACCTCCATAGTAGAGCGCAACAGAGTTCATGCACTATTCAACTTAAATGTACCACTGTAATTTAATGTAGAGGGCGCCGGTTGAGAGCCACAGCGCTTCGAGATCCAGACCATCACTGACAAATAAAAAAAGGTCGTCGAGAGACCAGGTATGATGTGGTACGTTGACTTCGCCTTAAGCCGAGCTTTATTATTTGTATCAAATAGTATATTACGGTTTGCAAATTGCTTGGGACCAGTGTCAGACTTGCATGGGTGCAGAGCCGAAGCTTCCCGGCTACACCCCCTTGGTTAGCGCCCCCTAAACCACGTAAAGGCTCCCCAAAAAGACAATATTGTTTAAACAAATAAAATATTTCAGATTGCAATGGAAATAGTGAAAAGAATATCCAATAATATTCATAATTTACACTTGTACTCCTATAAGTAATACCAGTTAAGTAGTAAAGTTCCCTCCAATTTCTTTTCACTCATATTATCCTTAAGACATTCCCCAAAGCATGTTTTAGATCTTATTGAAGAAAATATTTTTGAAATAAATAATACATTATTCATATGGAAACAGTTAAAGTACCTATACGTACCTTGAGAGAGTGTCCAGATCAACTTATTTGTTTAAAATGTATGACTCCATTTTAGCTTACAAATATGAAAGGGGGAATCTTAGTTAATGTTTTACAAAATGTCGACTAATTACCGATTGTACTTTATTGCTTTAGTAATTGTGAAATTTAAACTCAATTTTTATATTAAAATGACTACTTATTAGTTATAATTTTCTCTTAAGCAAGCTACTAGCTTACATATCCGGAGTTCGGATCAAAGGATTTATTTCTTTATTTTGGAAATTATAAAATATTACTATATTTTGGTATACTTTACAATAATAATTGGTATTTCATTATAATTTCAGCATTTTAATTACATTTTAATGTTATTTTTATGAATGACTTATTTAAATCAAGGCTTAAATCTTCGCACCAAGAATTCTCGAAAATTGCCAGTCTGTCTGTGAAAAGTTTCATGTTGCCAAAACTGTTTGCCAATGTTCATTGCTTTGACACGTTTGTCTTCGTATAGACAATCTTCTTTATAGGCAACAAGCGGTATTTGGTGATTAAAGCTCTCTTGTGGGTGAATAAATCGGTCGTATTTTGTGTCTTATAAATTATTTTTTTTACTTCTATATTGTTTTTGTGAATAAAACGAAAACTTCGCATCCTATCAAAACGTGATTAACAAATTTGTAGATCTTTTTTAAATGCACAATCATTTAGTTCATCTTTTTTTTATCTTGCATAGTTAGACCACGAAACAGAACTTTCGATTTTTATTATTTTTCTTGCGTGATAAAAATTTGAATTTTATGTAAATCTAATAGGTTCTCGTTATACTTCTGAGAAACAGTTTTTTCTTTTCTCCAATTACCTTTTTTTTAGTCCTAGGGGCTACATAGTAACCCCCAATGTGGGGGCCCGGCCGTTCCCCTGGGTATCGCTTCCGCCACTGCTTGGGACTATTTTGATTGATAAATTCTCGGAAATCTGGATTTGTTGAACCTAGCAGTAAATATCTTCAGATTTTCTTTAGAGATACCCCACACCCAGCGCCGAAAGCCACGGAGTCCACCGTTAGCGGACTTTCCGCTAGCGAACCTCTACCGAATCCACCAACGCGAGCTTTATTTCAAAGGTTATCGCTCGAGACTCCTGTTTTCTTTTATCCGTCATGGCGGCCATTCCCAAAATACGTGATACATTTTTCAATCATTCCTGAGCCCCTTCGCACCCCCCCTGCATGATACTTTTTCCATTAGTCTTCATTGACAATGATATTTGGGCAAGCAACCCTCCCCCCCCCCCCCTAAACGTAGT
>JAAAKG020143312.1:0-11393 GCA_010014905.2 Druon quercuslanigerum
TCCGAACCACCAGAACCTCGGTAAAAGTACATAGAAAAATTTCCAGAGGTACCGGCTCAGGGATCGAACCCCGGACCACTGAGCCACCGAGGCTCTTTTTTTTTTTTAATATAAAAGCATTAGATTCGGAAAAAGATTAACTTATATTAACAATTTTCTTTTATCTTATGTTAGTGTTATTCATCGAAAATTATTGGTGTTTTTAATAAAAAATTACTAGAATAATTGGAAATTTTAAACAAAAATTATCTGGTTTAAATCCAATGGTTGCTATTTTGAATAATAAAATGTAAAACTTTGAACAGTTTCGAATTATGTTATTATTTTTGACTAGAATTTAACATAAGTTTAAATCATCAGATTACAAAGAAGATTGACAATTTTTGAACAATTTAGGTTATGTTGGCATGTTACATCAAAAATTGGTATTTTTATTTAAAAAATGTGTTTGTCACAGAATATTCAAAACTTTTTCACAATTTTAGGTTATGTTGGCGTTTTGAACTAGAAATTGGAATTTTTAGTAAAAAATCATTAAATTTCAAAGAGGTAAAATGTAAGTTATGTTAACGTTTTTCACTGAAAGTGATTTCTTCTAAACAAGGAAGAAGTATTAGGTTTAGAAGAAGATTTACAACATTAAAATATTTTTAACTTTAATATAGCTTATGTATATATAATAAATCATTTTTTTAGAAAATAGGAAAAAATAATAACTCTTTTAGGTTATGCTCGCCATTGTTATTAGAAATTAATATAGATTTCAAGGCATATTAAAATTTTTTGAAAAATTTGAGGTTATGTTATTATTTCTCACAAGAAAGCAAATTTTTATTTAAAAAAAAAAAAAAAAAAAAGATGTACAAACCTAAATAATTTTTTTTCATCTCATGTTAGTGTTTTTTGTCTGAAATTACTATTGGAAATTGGCATTTTGAAGCAAAATCATTATAATTGAAATAAAATTGAGAAACTCTCATCAATGTTGGATATGTAGTTCCTTACATATGAAACTGGTTTTTTTAATTTAAAAATTATATTTCACACTTGAAATATGATTCAAAAGCCTAAAACAATTTTAGGTTATGTCTGTATTTTCAGTATAAGATTATTAAGTAGATTCCAAGAAGATTGATAATTATTGTACAATTGTAGGTTAAAATGGCAGCTTACACGGGAAAATTTTAAATAGATTTCAAAAACGATTAAAATTTGTTTAAATAATTTGAGGTTATGTTCGCCTTTTTTAAGAGAAATAGGCTATTATGAATGAAAATTAATAAAATTTAAAAATGATTTATAATTTTGAACATTTTTTTTCTTGCATTGTCCTATTAAATAGATAGTTTTGATAAAAATCACTGGATTTAACAGAAGATAGGACAAAATTTGAAAACTTTTAGGTTATGCTGGAATTCTCCCTCAGGAATTGGTATAGATTTCAAAGAAAATAAATTTTTTTTTTTAAATTTTGGTTAATGTTAAAATTTTTCACCACAAATCGGATACTAAAAAAAACATCAGATTTAAAAGAAGATCAATAAACTTAAATAATTTTTTTGACGTACATAATTTTCGTCTAAAAAGACAAAATTTAGAATCTTTTATTGATTTTTGATTATGTCAGTGTTCTTCGTCGAGAAATGGTCTTTTTAATTTCAAAAATTATATTTTACATTTCAAAGAAGAATCACAACTTTTGAACAATTTTAGGTTATGTTAGAATTTACTGGAAACTGGTATTTTTAGTATTCAAAGAGGATTAAAAATTGTGTAATTGTAGGTTGAACTAACAGTTTTAAATTTTCATCAAAAATATCCATATGGATTTGATGAAATTTACAATTTTTGAAAAATGTAAGGTTATGTTAACATTTTTTTATTAAAAATCGTTTATTTTAAACAAAAATCATTCATTTTTAAAGCCAATTTACAATATGAAACAATTTTTCTTTTATTTCATGTCAGTTTTTTTGTTCGAATTTTGTATCCTTGATAAAAAAAATCTTGCAAATATTAAGTATGTCATTATTTTTTAAATTTACGTTCAGATTAATTAAATTCGTAATTTTTTTGCGTTTAAAATAGAAAGTCTGTACTTCTAATATGAAATAATTTGATTGAACACGTGGTCAAAATTTTTTGAACAATTTTAGGTAATGTTTACAAGAAGGTCTGCCTACGTTAAATCGGTTACTTTAAACCAAATCATTTGACTGTAAAAATAAAAATAAAATTTTTTTAGAACAATTCGACGTTTACTTCTTCAGAAAATCCAATTACGCTCTTTTATCGACAATTTCAAATTTTATTTGTCATCTCTATTTATGTTTTTATCATGTATATTCTCAACTCGTACTATATAACTCGATTTTTTATGGGAATTTTGATCTGCTTTTGCTGCATACTTCACAGTTTTTAAAGGAAAAGCGATAAAAGTGCAGCATTGTACGACGACATTTACTGATGTTCATGAGAATTTCAGTAAGCTTTATGCAAACATTGCATGCATACCTAGAACTTTCCAAGTATGCCCTATAAATGGACGAAACGTTGCATATGCCTTCTACCCGCAAATGCACCTCATGTTTAAATTCATGCAGGTCGCACAGGCTCGGAATACCAACACTTGCGCTTTTCTACAAACTCCATTGATTTATATGTATATTACAAGGCAAATATTTTTTTTACTGATAGAGGTGCCAATCATATTTTAATATCGGCTAAATTTTATAGCAGGCCTGTCCAGGGAGTTGAAATTTCCCGAAATGTTTTAAACGACTCAAATAGCACATGCTGGTTTCCCACCTACACTCTCCTCTTTCCTATCCTTTCTATGAAAAGTGGTATCTTGTTGTTAATGTTGTATAGTAATATAGTAGGAATTTATTATATTGTTTCTACTTCTAATACTGTAGTCTATTTTTCATTAATGTCAAAATTCTCCAAATTCGTGGCGCCACCTTAGCGTTATATTAGAATCTAGAATTTATGTATTTTAAGTATCCAAAATTAACTTGGGTCGGGGATGGAGAAAAAAGAGAACCCAGAAAGCAAAACAAACGCAAATCAAAATTGAGAACCTACAGAAACCGGATGTGCGAATAGATTTCCAAAATCTTTGAAAACGACTTTGAAGAATGCAAGAAACAACTTTATAAAGCAATGCAGGGAATTAAAAGTACAGAATTTGTCAACATGAGAAATGACAAAGGGGAAATGCAATATGAGAAAGACGGGGTTAGTGACGCTTTCAGAGACCATTTTATGGGACAATCCGAAAATAAAGTTATAGGACACCAAAACGGCACCACAACACAATCAAGAACTTTATGGCCTCACAAAGTTGAACATTTTTTACCCATTTTTTAGGCCAAATTAGAGTTTTTTCAAAACTGCTTTTTAGTACATATCCAAGAGAAAAACTTCAGGAAAATAAATTATAGAGGATTAAATTTTGCGCAAAATAAAAAAAAATGTGTTCGCTCATATATGTAGGTCACGAGTGAAACTTTGACCTTTTCCATTTGGAAATATCTGCATGAACTGGAAAATCTACTGCGACAGTATATGAGCATTGTGTTGGAATATCTGCATTTTTAGTTAATTATAAGTTCGCTTTTTTCTCCTTTTTTGCTAAAAAACAAAATTAATTTTTCAACAATTGTTTGAATAATACTCTCTACTCTATCAATGGTAAACATATTTAATGTATTTACCTTTTGAAAATCACTTCCGGAATATCTGTTATCGAAATTAAATGATAAAAAAATACAAATTTTACATTTTACATTTACAAGTTTTACATTGCTTATTTGTTATTTATGAAAATGTTTGTTAAAGGGATTATTTTTATAACGATGTTTCATATAAGGTTAAGAGTGCCAAAAATTAAAAATATAATCATAGCAGAGGAAACAATTATTGTTAATTTTCGATAATAAATTAATATATAAACAAATTAATTACATAATAATGCAAGTGATGAAGGAACTAACTAAATAATTGATGAATTGATTCAAATAATTAGTCAATTATTTAATTAGTTTCTTCATCTGTCACATTATTATGTAATTAATTTGTTTTCATATTCTTTTATCAATTTTTGGCGCCCTTAACATAAAATAATATAACGGTATGAAATAATCCCTTAAAAGAATTTGTTATAAATAATAAACAAATAATGTAAAACCAGTTAATTCGGTTTTTTTGTAATTTAATTAATTTAATTACAATTGATAGGCCAAAATGCTCAAATACGTTTGCAGTATATTTTCCAGTAAAATTTTTTACATGAAAATCTATTGTTTACAAAAGTTTAAACAATTCTTTAATCCGTAAATAAAAGTTTTTTAATAAAAACATACCTATGAGATTTACAGAGGATCTTTTAAGGAATAAAATAAGCTCTACAGCATCAGGATTAAATATAAAAGTAACACCTTTTTCATAAAGTGAGAGAGATAAATATTAAACCCTAAAAGCTATTGTTAAATAAACAATAAGAGCTGTAACATATTTATTTAACAATTTCAGCTCGATTTCATTTTCAAAACTAGTTGTAATTAGGAATAAAATATTTTCCTTTATTTTATCAATAATTTTTAACAACGTTTATTTTTCAACTGGAAATAACTTTAATTCATGTTTAATTTAAAAACAAGTATAATCAAAATTCACTTTTTCTCTTGAATTACCCATTTTAAAACATCTTTTTAGGATATCTGAAGGTTCTAAATCTGTTTTAAAATTTTCGAATTTTTCTTGAAATTAAAAAAATAATTTTCCTTCAAAACTTGCAGATACTTTTTCCAAAAATTTTTACAAGTTTAAAATTAACTTTGAATTGTTTGAATAATTTTTAATATTTATTAAGCATTAGAGAATTTTTTGTAATTTCGTAATTCTGATTCAATTTTCTTCACAATAACTTTTTCAAAAAAAGAAATTTTTTAAAAATTTTACCATAAAGGTTTTCATTTTTTGTTCGAAATCTTCAAAAATGTACATTTCGTTTAAAATTTGTTCAGAATCTTTTCAAGATTTCAATTTTTTTAGATTATTTTCAAAATTACTGTAACTTTTACAAATAAAAAAAAAATTAAGCTGAAAAAATCGTTTTAAAATCTTTCAGCTTCTTTTTCTAAATTGTAAAATCTTCTAAATTTAAAATTAATATTTAAAAATAAAACCTGAATAATTTTGCATTTTACCATAATCTTATTGTCTGTGTATTAGCAAAATAAAATAATTAAAAAAAAAGACAATTATAGAATTTAAAAGTCACTATTAAAATCTAAAAATGTACAGAATTTTAAATAAAAATGAAATTTATTGATAATTCTCTTCTGCAGATTCGATTATATTAATTATGATCAATAATTCAAAATTTAAATGCATTGACAGGCGAGAATAAATCAATTTAAAATGGATAAAATAGAAATTTGCAAATTATTTTGAAAACTTTTTCCTATGTTGCAATTTTTATTTTAGAATAAAACCCTTCAGTTGATGTTTAATTAAAAAACAAGTATAATAAAAATTATCTTTTCGACTTAAATCTTAAGCTAAATATCATGGAAAGAGTTATGCCGAAAAGCAACTTTTTAAATGAATTTATTGAAATTATTTAAATTTTTTTCTAACGTATAATTTTAGTTTATTTTTTTAAACTTGAAAAATTAAAAATATTATTAGTTTTTAATAAAAATAATAATAATATTAATTTTAAAGATTAAATAATAAATAATAATGAGATTAAGATTATCAATTTACTTGCAAATTTAACTATTTGGTTTAAACATAACTTTTCTATTGAAAAAAATGTATTTTCGGTTTAAAAATATAACTGTTTTCAAGAAAACTCTTCTTCTTGTCATAAAAATTCATTCTTCTTGGTGAAAAAGTCTACTAATATAGTTTTAATTTAGAATTATTCTTAATTTAAATTAATAAAAAATTTGGAAAGTGTTCAAAAAATTTCAATTATTTTTTGGTTAAAAATTTTATTATATGGTTAAAAGTTTAATTATTTTATTTAAAAGAAGAATTATTTGTTTGAAAATTAAATATTTTGAAATTCTACAGTTTGGTTCGCATTTTTTTCTAGACAGAAAAACTTTCTTTTTTATTAATATTTAAACTAATATTTAAAAAATATTATTTTTAATTAATTATAAATTGAATAAAATAATTATAAATTATAAATTTCATATTTTTTGAGCAAAAATGCAGGTGGATGATTAAAACTTAATCTGTTTAGGTTAAAGCGTCAACAGATTTATTGAAAATTTGTTGTTCTTCTTTGAATTAATTGTTAAATTATTAAATTAAAAGTCTAATTTTCTACAAAAAAAAAAATAAATTCTTATCCAAAAATATAGAAGTTAATATTTCAACAAAAAAATGTTTTCATTTTTAATTAAAAATAGTTTAATTTATTAAAAAATAAACGAGTCATCACCCAAAAAGTTAAACTTGTAACCAAACAAGATAAAATTTCAACCAAACTGATGATATTTCTATCAAAATAATATAATTTTCAAAGAAAATTTAATTTGTAATCAAGCAGTGGGATTTTCAAGTAAAATTATTAATTTTGTACAAAGCAGTACAAATTTTAAAAAAGTAGTGGAATTTTTAACCAAAATAATGTGAATTCTTATCAAGAAATATAACAGTTGATATTTCAAACAGAAAAGATTTTAATTAAAAATTAAAAGCAGTTGAATTATTTAAAAAATGAAGAAAGAATTTTGAATGAAACTGTTGAAACCTCAAACTAGAAATATTAATTTTGAGCTAACTAGTCGCATTCTAGCTCAAAAAATATGAAATTTATAATCAAAAAGGTAAATTTTTGAAACAAAAAAAACCAATCTTCAACAAAATAGTTAAAATATTATTCAAAAATTATTTTTCAGTGAATAAAATTCTCAACAAAAAAATAGAATTTTTAACCAAAAAGAATTGAAATTATTTGAACACTTTCCAATTTATTCAATAATTCAAAAAATAAGATAAATTCTAAGTAAAAAATGAAATAGTAGACTTTCAAACAAAAAAGAATGAATTTTCATGCAAAAAAAATTTTTTTTTGAAACAGTTCAATTTTATAACAAAAAGTTAAGTTTTCTAACAAAATATTAATTGTTTAAGACAAAAAAGCCAAGTTTTTACCAAATAGTTCAATTTTCAATTAAGCAGTACAATTTTCTTATAAAAAGAATAATTTTTTTTGGATCAAATTAGCTTCATTTTCATCGAAAAAAGTATAATTCTTAACAAAAAAGGTGGATAATTGATATCTCAACGGCGAAACTGGAAAATGATTTTTCTACCAAAAAGATCAATTTTCCTCTGAAGAGGACGAGTTGTTTCCAAAAATTACATTAATTTTCAACAAATGAGTTGAATAATTATACTAAATTTTTTATTTTAAATTAAATGAATGCCATCATTTAACCAAAAAATGAATTTTCAACCAAGAAGATTAATTGTCTACTAAAAATAACAAATTTTGAGCAAATTACATAAAAATTGTCTCGCAAATTTTAAGACTAAAAAAGCCCAATTGATAACGAAGATTAAAATAGTTGAATTATGTAAAAAAATTATTTTTCATAAAAAAAAGAATTGCCAATAAAGCAGTTAAATTCTATAAGAAGCTGTTAAATTTTATCCTCAATAGTTTTATTTTCGAAAAAATGTTTGCATTTTCTACATAATAGCTGGATTTTCAATCAAGTAGTAAGATTTTCAGTTTAAAAAATTAATTTTTAACAGCAAAAAATAATTTTTATAAAACTAGTATAATTTTTACCCATAAAAGAATTATTCTCAACAAAAAATGTAATCGGTGATATTTTAACCACAAACAGATTTTTTTAATGTTAGCAGTCAGTAAGTTAAATTTAATAAACAAAAAATATATCATGTCTACAAGAAGAGATCAATTTTATCTTTAAACCAAAAACTCCGTATTCTACCAAATAGTTGAATTTTGAGACTAAAAAAGACAGGATAGCTGAATTATTCACAAATTTAATTTTGGAGTTGAACATTTTGTACTAAAATGGGGATGTTGCATGAAATGAGATAAGAAGATATTTTGATTCTTTAGTAACTCATTATTTTATTTCCAGAAGGAAGAATTTTTTATTGAATGAGAAACATGATTTTTTCTTAATGAAGTTTGAATATTACTCCCGCTCGCGCCATTTTTCGCCAAACGCAGATTGGCTATATCTTAGTGACGTAATTCTTCGCGGGACAATTTAAACTACCTAAATTATAAAAAATCAAAAAAGAAAGTAAAAATGGTTTATAAATGTCTCTAAATGGCTTTTATGTATTAGTAATAAATAGTAATTAATAATAATTATGAAAAACAAGATAGTATTTTTAGTTTTAAGTTAATATTTTTAGTTATAACTTATCATTTTTCATGAGTATGAACAGTAATATTAAGAATTATTCGTGTGAAGTATTGTATTCATTTCAATGTGAGTTATCAAATTCCGTTGCTGACATAAAATGCGATGAGAGTTTATTGAGATTTTGAGGTTAGGAGCAGTCTATTGCAAGAGCAATCTGCTCGCAGGAATAAAAAAATCAACTGAAATTATTAAAAAGTTTTAAAAATACATTATTCTTTCCCAGTTTAATGTAAATAAGTGGGATTTAAAAAAAAATAAAACAATATATTTTTTCACATTAGAAATACCGAAAATGTGCGTCTCAAGAAACTGTACAAAAATTCCAGGTTTTTCTTCATACAAGAAGCAAAAAAATACCAATTTCAGACATTTCTACCTTATGCTACAAAATTTTTTAGTTTCCCTGGCCAAGAAGATTAATTTTCTACCATAAAAGGCAAAACTTGCAGTGGTAATGGTAAAAATAACCTCGCCTACATAACCTCACACTCCTCGCAAATCCCGGCATTTTGTTATTGACTTGCACTTAAAGGCCCACAACGTAAAACACATATCCACAATCTCCTTTATTTCTTTGACAATATAATAAATTGACTTGTTGACAGATTACTAGGCCTAACACGAGATTTTTCCAAAAACTTTCGATTTTCATCAGTTATGCCTTTTGGAATCCGAAAAAATCTTGTCTCTGGGTGCACAACACTGTGTTTATTATACCTTACTTCGAAACAATATTTCACCATTTTCCTTCTTTTATTTTAAAAACTTCTCCGAAATATGTCATCCCAACCCTGGCAATGTATTTTCTCTTACAGCTATACCCCCGGAGGTACGGCCATTTAAATTGGTATGGCTTAATGAGAATGCTCCATCAGCTGGATCAGCTGTCAAGTGGAAAGTCAGCGAAACCTAATTGGTCAAAATTTTTAAAAGTAACCTGGCGGCACAAGTGGTCTCATTGGTGCTCAGTTGCATACCTTAGTGACGTCAAATCTGTTTGAATGTTATGTAAATAGACGTAAGCTAGGATTTTTTTCTCTATAACGTTAGTCACTTCTTCAAGTTTCTAAAAATATGTTTATCTCATTTCATGCAAAACCCCTCCCTACTGGAAGTAAATGGATAGAGTCTCTATACCTTTTAATCATTTTCTATCTTTCTTCCAATCTACAATCACCTCTATTCTTTGTAATCCCAAGTTTCCTATCCATGTATATCCGCCACTTATACGTATGTATCCTTTTCCTTCCACTCCAAATCCCTATTCTAGTCTTTCTTTTCAAATGAATCCTTCGCTTATCCATGAATATCTTTTTCTATCCGTTAGGCAATCCGAAAGCCTTATCATTCTAGATTCCCAGTCTTTCTATCTAAAGAAATCAACAGCTTACCCACCTCTATCCTTTCCTATCCGTTAGGCAATCTAAGATTTCGTCTAACTTTTTAAATCTCTATTTTTCTATCGAATTTAGTCCATTTCTATCCTTTCAGAAATATAAGAGAGCTCTATCTTCGTGAATCTCAGTATTTCTATCTAAATCAATTCACTTATCTACCTAAATCCTTTTCTATCTGTTGGACAATAACAAATGTCGTCAATCTTTTTGAATCCCTCTTTTCCTATCTAAGTTAATCCATTACTATATTTTCAAAAATATTAGAAAGCCCTATCCTAGTGAATCTCAGTCTTTCTATCTAAATGAATGGACAGCTTATCCACCTCTATCCTTTTCTATCCGTTAGGCAATCTTAAATTTCGTCTATCTTTTTAATCTTAATTTTCCTGCCCAAGTGAATCCATTTCTATCTTTTCTGAAATATAAGAGAGCCATATCTGCTTGAATCTCAGTCTTTCTATCTAATTGAATGGACCTTTTATATCCATTGGACAATAACAAATTTCATCTAACTTTTTTAATCCCTATCTTCCTATCCAAGTCAATCCATTTCTATCCTTTCAGAAATATAAGACAGCCCTATCTTCGTGAATCTCAGTCTTTTTTTCTAAATCAATCTACAGCTTATCCACCTCTATCCTTTTCTATCCGTTGGGCAATCTTAAATTTTGTCTATATTTTATAATCTTAATTTTCCTGCCCAAGTGAATCCATCTCTATCTTTTCTGAAATATAAGAGAGCCATATCTGCTTGAATCTCAGTCTTTCTATCTAAATTAATCCTACACTTATCTACCTAAATCCCTTTCTAACTGTTAGGCAATAACAAATTTCATCTAACTTTTTTAATCCCTATTTTCCTATTCAAGTTAATCCATTACTATCTTTTCAAAAATAATAGATAGACCTATCTTCGTGAATCTCAGTCTTTCTATCTAAATGAATGGACAGCTTATCCACCTCTATCCTTTTCTATCCGTTGGGCAACCTTAAAATTCGTCTATCCTTTTTAATCCCTATTTTACTAACCAAGTAAATCCATTTCCATTTCCATATCTGCTTTAATCTCAGTCTTTCTATCTAAATCAATCCTAAACTTATTTACCTCTATCCTTTTATATCCGTTGGACAATAACAAATTTCATCTATCTTTTTTAATCCCTATCTTCCTATCCAAGTTAATCCATTACTATCTTTTCAAAAATAATAGATAGACCTATCTTCGTGAATCCCAGTCTTTCTATCTAAATGAATGGACAGCTTATCGACCTCTATCCTTTTCTATCCGTTAGGCAATCTTAAATTTCGTCTATCTTTTTAATCTTAATTTTCCTGCCCAAGTGAATCCATCTCTATCTTTTCTGAAATATAAGAGAGCCATATCTGCTTGAATCTCAGTCTTTCTATCTAAATTAATCCTACACTTATCTACCTAAATCCCTTTCTAACTGTTAGGCAATAACAAATTTCATCTAACTTTTTTAATCCCTATTTTCCTATTCAAGTTAATCCATTACTATCTTTTCAAAAATAATAGATAGACCTATCTTCGTGAATC
>JAAAKG020143313.1:0-33519 GCA_010014905.2 Druon quercuslanigerum
CCTCACACTACTCCCCTCCCTACCGAGTGAGTCACGCCTACCCCGAAAGGGAAACGGCTTAATGGTGTAATAATGCCCCTCGAGCCTAGAAATGTTCAGGCGTTCATTCAGTACCAAGAACTTTAAAGATTTCAATGGTTGGCGCCATTCAGTCCATTTCAAAGACGACTTCTCCCTGACTTCCTTTCCTCCTGCTGTTTAAGACATCTGCACACGGAGGAGTACGAGACTTTTTTTGCCGGGTTGCAGAAGATACGACTATTTTTGAACCAGTCATTAAACTAGGGAATATATGTAGGTCGAAAGTGAATCTAGCATTCAAATGAAAGAAATCCGAGTCCACATTGAAATATCAGATGCCTTTTCAGTTTTTGTAACGATACATTGTGAGGTTGACTTTTCGGAACAAGCCCTAGTTTATCAGACCCAAAATTTAGATGGATTTTAAGACGCCAAGGTGTGTAAGATAAAACAGGGACCTAACCGTGTTCTTTTTGTTACCTTTTAAAGGTTTGGATCAGTGTTCTTTAATCTAAAGAGATTCTAGAATATCTGAACAACTAACTATACGAGAAAGGTACTTTTTTTAACTGGAGAGCCGATGATATATAGCCCCTTGTTATTTAATTTCAATGAACTTATCGAAATTGCCTATAACGGAGCCATATGCTCTTATCTCAGGTGGGTTCTTCGAAGTGATAGCCTGAGGTATAGAAAACATTCTATTGACATCATCTTCGAAAAACGGAAAAAATATCTGGACTCTGGTTCTAAAGACGGTCAGCAGATTATTGGTACAGACATTGAACTGATAAGAAATGTGAGGAAAGGTGAGAACTTAACATAGCGTTTGAATGTTCTGAACCGTAATATTGAGTCGTATTTTCTACCATATGAGATAAGATTTAGATAAAATGAATATAAGCGGCTACATTAATGACTGTGAATTAAAAAAAAACATTGAGAAGAAACAGAGGATATATTCAGTACTCACTCCATGCTCAGAACTGATTCCCAATCGCCTGACTCACCTGGCACAAAAAATAAACATTGGTTATCAAATTAGTGTTAAGTGGAACTAATTTATTGAATCTTAATTGCTTGGTTTACTAGCATTGACTCTGATTAAATAAACTACCCTTGGAGATAATTAAAAACACTTTTCAAATCAGGAATCAGGGTAATTATTTTTAAATTATTCTAAGAAGCGTTATGACGAGGAACAGTCAACATTTAAGCTTTCCTTGATTCACTTGCTCGACATAATACATGAAACGAGCACTACACACGCAGTGCTTGGTCTGATCACCGTAATGGATTGTTTCCTGAGGAGGTTCAAACTCAGACGGTTACTCGAGTGGCAAAGTAGGAGTATAATCCGTATGCCTTGGTCCACAAATGTAAGAACATGAGGCCTCTCTTCTCAAAGACTCTTGACCCCTCGGTAAGACGCGGGAGTTATTTGTTTGGGGTTCACTCCATTTTGTCTGGCTCTCGCGTCTAAAGCACGTTAATATAGCTTGCAAGAGCATTCGTTGACATTTCCTTATTTCGCGAGACAACGAATTACAGTCATTAGAAAGATAAACTGTCTGAAATCTGTTCAAAATATTAATTTTACAAATTCAATTTGTTCCGCAATATAAACATCTGAACATCTTATTATTAAATGAAGTAGGGTAAATAAAATATGACCTTCGTGTGCATGAAATTTTTTGAGTGAATTTTAGGAACTTTTCTTTATCACTCTTATAATATGTACGCGACAATGTAGATTGTAGAGTATTGCGCGTGTAACTGACCGGTTTTCTCTGTGCGACTGTACGTACACTCCTTTTCCATGGAAATGTCACAAGTCGGGAGGTATCAATGAGAATCTAATCAGTGTATCATCATCTCGATAGATAATAATATAACTGAGAAAATAATTAATCCCATAAATGAAAACAATGTCCCTCAGACCAATGTTTATTTCTCTTTTTGTATACAATTATTAACTTTTTCTCATGGAGTTTCATTAACTGGAATTTATGAGATGAAAAATAGGAACACCTCTTAATGCGGTTAAATAGTTTATGAGCCATCATTTCTAATACTTATTATTTTAGACTTTCAGAGCATATGAGGTTGATGCGTTTAGGACGTCATTATTTTGAATGACAGAAGACTTGCTGACACGTCCTCAGGAAGACTTGTCTGTCGTAGAACTTATGCATTTACGATATTACGACCGCGTTGATGAAATCAAATTATGTATTTGAAACTAATTGATCAATTACATGTCCGTTACAAGGGACGCGTAGCATGTTCGAGCATTATGGAGTATGCAAATTAAACCAGGGTCCGTGTTGCTTTACAAGTTAGACTGAAGGTCTAATCTATTTGTATAGATTCAGGATTGCATTTACTATATGAAAACAGTTCAAGGACCCATGCTAGCACTCAATATACGATTAGCCACGATATTGTTTAAATTGCTTGTGCAGAATTTGATGCCCAATATATTTCAACTAAAAGATTAATTAAATTATCAACTTATGTATATTCTTGCTCATTATATGTAGGTCAAAAGACATAAAGTTATCATTTTTTTTAAGAAAGTTGTTAATCAATGTGATCCTTACGAGGCTAATGTGCCCTGCAGTTTGGAAATCTGTATTTTATTGGGGTTAGGCAGCATCTGCTGTGCATTAGGGTCAAAAAAATATTCATTAGAGGGCTTCCACTTTGCCGGGCAAGGCTACGGTCCATCTTCAATGATTTTCTGGCAATGGCGACGCAGTCCCATCCGGAACGAGTCGAGGGGGCGTCGTCGTGGAGACCCTCTTTCCAGTAATTTCTCAGACGATTCATTTTACATAGCTATCATTTCAGTGTTATTCTTACACTGTCGACTCTATACATTGTAAGCGTATTAAAAAAATGTAAAGACTACTGTTTAGATAAACTAATTGGTACTAAAAAAGTAATAAAAGTACCGCTATAATTCAGGATCTTAAAAGGATACTCAACACAGTATAGAGTAGTAGACGACACTGTTTATGTAACATCCGAAAATATAAGTTGCATATCCTGAACAAGGTCATAAAATCGAATGCATGAGTGATTCCACTTATGATCTTATATCTGCCATTTGTTTCTCTTATGGTTTTACGACCTCTTGCAACATCAATAACTTCTGTTAGATACTAGTATGGCGACAAGGAATCGTGCCGCCGCGCCATCGGTTAAATAGCGATTCGCCTTTCTACACGAGGGTTTGTCACGCGATAAACGAAGGAACACCATGCCAATACGGTGGGCGTTTATGCAAATTTGTGTGCAAAAAAAGAAAAAAATATTTTAAAAATTGAAATTTGAAATAAGAAATAAGGAAGACATTGCAGAATACAATACTGCCCATGCCGTAGCGACGTGCTTTCACCGATCGTTCACCATAGAATGTACTACGGTGAATTATTGTCGAAGGCGAAACATCTTTTCGCGATATCGTGAAACAATCGACACACTCACCATGTTTCAAGTGGAAAGAAATATATCTCTCTTGAATTTTTTTCATTTTTTTTTCTCTTTCGTAGTAGGATGAATCGCTCACATGACGTTTAAAGCTGGGCGCTGTCATAGTGAAGAGGGATTGATAAACACGTCCTAGCCTCAGCGAATTGACAAAAAGGACATTTTTCTCTCATCGATTTCGCGGTCAGCGATCGCAAAATGTGAATTGCAGAAGCCTTGGAACGACAATAATGGCCCGCGGTGGGCCATTTCAATGGACCCACATGAACAAGCAAGCAACTTGCACGAGCTATACGTACGCGTACCGTACGTACAATAGCGGCTCACGGTCACAGTCAAGTGACAATGTACGCCTATTTTAACATACAAAGAACAAGTGGCAATTCTGCCCTTACGTATGCGTCTCGTATAAATTCCACGTGATGACAGCTGCACGTGAGAAAATATTTGGAAACTAAACCACCCGCGCCCACAGACTCATAATCGTGAATCGCGAATAAAAACACTCTGACAGTTAACCAAATATTTGCAAATTTTAATCTACATCTGATATTTTGAGTTTTTGCATAAATATTCATTCACCTGTCTTCTCATATCTGGTATAGTCCATGTGGTACTTTTCGATATTTTCGATCGTTGTTGAAACATTTTCTTATTTATCTGCATTTTCCCAAGAAATTGCTATTTTCACTTTCTGATTCCTCAAATGCATGTGAGGTGTTGTTTTTTACGATTTTTAAATTAGAAGAACAATAACCTCTCTTATCACTTCATCCCAGAATTTTTTTTTTAATTTAGTTTTTTTCATGTTGGGCATCGTCTTTTTCCAAAATGGTGAAAATACGAAAATTAGTACCGTTCCTTTTTTTAATATCGTAAATTTTAACTGTGATATGTATTAAATTTATTAATGAACACGCACAATCTGAATAATTTGACATAAAACACTAATTATAAAAAATTCGACATAATTTTTGAACCAATAAGAATTATTGTTGTTGTTTTTAAATAACAAAAAAAGAACAAATGATATTAAAAGACTTTAATATTTTTTTACGTTTTTTGGATGCCAACACACAAAATAATAATTTTCGAAAATCAATGTTTATGATTATCAGCAAGTAAAAGAAAGGTCCCAGTTCTGCAAACTTTGTGCTGGCAAACGAAACCTAAACACCAAATTTTATGCTTTTGGAATTTTTTTTTAAATCCATATATTCAGTGGACCGCTTTACACTACTGTATTAGAAATAATATAATATTTTCATTATGAAAATTCACGAGCACAGAGAAAAATATTTTACATTTGATTTCTTACAACAGGCAATCTTTCCAAATTGGAAAGGACCAGTTCATTTCGAGAAGTATACATTATTATACACTCTGCAAGAATTTCTTAAGACCCCTTTGTTAAAGCCTCAGGTTTTGGAAGGCTTTATGCAAGTAAAGTAATCATTTTCTGAAGTGGAGAACCCGGTTGCAACCAGTTTCGCAAATCGGCCCAATTCTATTTTCGGCGTGTTTTGACTATTGGCGGTTCCCTGTTCTCTTTTGGCCGTCGGCATAACACGTACTCGCTTGCACAAATCCTTGGATCTCAATTCGTACGCGGAGCCCTGGAATGACCCAGTAAATTACATTTCCACTGACCGCGAAACAGTTCCCGCGGTTATTGCTTCCCCTGCCCCCAAGTAACTGGTTCCAACTGATTTTAGCCCATAACTCTTTTAAATTCTTCTCTAAGCTTTAAATCTATATGACTTTTGAAACAAAGATTCATCTGCTTAAAGCAAAAAAACAACAACAATTCGTTTGATCCGAGGTTTGACCGATTCGCTTCTTTGGATCCAATCCCACGTTTTTTATACTAGTTTCCTTTCTCTCTCTCTCTCTCTTGTTCCAAACGAGCGCTTATTAATTGTCGACTACTCAATACAAGTGGGAAGTTATTTTAGTCGATCAAACATGAGTCACTATAAGGAGTTTAGTAGATCGGTTCAATTACTCCAGTGTTAGGCGAGCATGTGAAATAGTTTTTGGGATACAACTATACTTTAGGAAAACTCTAATTCAAGTGGGTTGTAAACGTATAAAATATATATATTTATAGATGAATCCTGAAGTGACTCAACTTTTCTACAAGTCTTTACAAATATATACATTTCCTGGAAGAAATTAGGTAGAATTAAGTGCGGTATCCGAGTTGGAATCAAAAATAGGCAGATATTCTTGGAGAATTATTTCTTAGGGAAATAATCAGGATATTCGGAAATAGACTAAATTGGCCTTTTGGCTTGTCTACGCAGTGAAGCTCTGAGGTCTGTCATCGGATTGATTTTCGAAGTTGACGCAATTATTCAAGTCAGGAATTACGATTAAGAAGGCATTACATGTAAATTTTTCTACAAACTTAGCTCAGAATTGATTACTGTTTTATAATTTTTTGAAAAGTGGCATTAAAACTAAACTGACTAAATGGCTTTTCTTCACACTCATTATACTGCACTTAATGTTATGCTAACGCCTTTGATGTAAAATGACGGCGAACAATAGTCATTGCTCGTCGTACTACGACGTTCTTTGTCGCAGCATGTGCGATCCATGCTGTGCATATAAACAATTTCGAATGTCATTGGCATAGAGATTGGCGTCATTAGCACGTCTCGCGCACGAGGTTACCGTAGTGAAACGCAATTAATCGACTGAGAAATACATTTCCAGCACCTTATTCAATTCTTTAGTAAATCCCAAATCAATCAATTATTTAGGAAAAATTATGATACCAAATTTTTTTGCTTTATATATAAATATATATGTTTGTAAATATGCTAAAAAGAAAAAAAATTATCAAAATCTGCTCCTGCAGACCTTTTCGAATAAAAAATTCCTGATAAGCACTACTGTACGACCTCACGCGAATAGCAAATGCAAGGACCTAATTCCTCTGCACACGATTTCACGTATATATGGAGTTGTAAAATCGCTCGGATATATACATACTAACCTGAATACCGCCGAGCAGAAAAGTATAGTCAATTTAATCGCGCGGAGTCACGTCTCGCCTCCGTCAACTTGCCTTTAAAAACACCCACTCTGACTGACCTCTTTGTCCGAAGTACTCGAAGGGAGCTGCTGCACTGTGTTCAATGTTCATCCTCCTGTAACCGTCGCGTGATAATCAAGGAGGATGATACACTCTTATGAGTGCAGAATTAGAATGCTCATTTTTCTTCTAAAAGGAAGAGCAAAAAGGTATCACGCTATTACTATTTTCTGGTATTAACTCAAGTAATTAAAATTCATTCATTTTTGTCAGAATTATTAGTATAGCAGATGTGCATCAACAGAGAAATTAAACTTTTTTAACTAGTCTTTTATCATTGAAATGTGACTTTAATTTTCAAAGAAACTGACAGACTTGAAAAGAAAAACGAGTATCATATGTGCAAGAGAGTCCGCCTATATCACATGTTTCATTCCAACTTTGCATAAGCATGCACCTGAAAGAGGCTTCTTTTTGGTTTGGGATTACCGATGACAGGCGAGTCGAAGTAGGGTGTGTAAAACCGGCGATAGCCTTCAAAACTTCAAAGCGGTTACCACGCCCTTTCCGAAAATGAAAAGGGGAGTGTGTTATCTCTCATTTCACTAAATACAGAGGCTAAATCACGCGTCCAGGTTATGTGTGAAATTTCAATATGAAAAATAATCTTTTAAAAAATAAATTTAATTTATATCATATTTATTCATTGACTATACATTTTTGTTTAATTTATATATAAGTTAACTATAGTCATAAACTTCTTACATTAAACGAAATTCCAATGTATTTTTATTATACACGAACGTTCTTCTTCATATCATCCGAAAATCATCATGCTTCGCTCTTTATACGAAAAAGCAGACGATTTCAGAGAACGTGGGTCAGCCAACAAAAAATAGGATAAAGAGTCTACCGTATTCTACGTTTTTTACATCAACCTTGACGAGGGTCTTCGCATTAGAAAACGAAATTTATTAGGAACTAGAATATTAAGTGCATTATTAAAGAATTTTAATAACTTTATACGGATTTTATAAGTCCAATCTTTCCATTCTGAATGATTGACTGAATTGAGAATTAAGTCAACCCTCGTTTCGGGGCTCATTATTATCCAACCCCTCCGATATAATCACAACTTTGTTGCATATACTATAAATTTCAGGAATGTATTTTCATGAGACTTGAAGATGCTAGAGCAATAACCAATCTTTTACATATCAAATCAAGCAAAAATGACTCCCGAGTATCAGCATTCAAGTGTCTCCTACCTATGAACGGAAACTGGTTCTTCCTCTGCATCCGCGCAGTGAGTAATTTATACGTTCCGAGTTAAGACAGTTACAGACGGTTACAGAAGACTGCTAGATGAGCGAGTGGGTACTTAGGTTACTAAGGTGCACGCACCGGCATTAATATGGTGGACTCGGAACAAGCGTCGAGATTTCATCTCGAAGAGATGCAGTCGTGCATTCAATGTATCGCGATAGCGGAGCCATATGTAGGTACAAGTACAAGTACAAGTTTCGGTAGTGCCACTTGGGTGGTTTTCCCTGGAACTCGTTGCATGGCGTTGGAAGATAAGACTTATACGGGGCCTCCTCGCGAAAGGATTCCTGCTGTCTGTCCTGTGATTCATCCGATTGCAACTTTGTTGTATGCTCACCACTATATTGTTCTGCATCTTAGTAATCCGTTTCCGAACCCTTATACATGGACTAGACTTGTAACCACTGTGGAATAAATGCACTGCCGCCAGTCGGAATGATCTCGGAGATAAGTACATACCCAGAAAGGTACTTTTCTTACAAAGTGATAGTTTAAGGAAGAAATCAGAACAGTAATGGAAGAACGCGGTTTAAAAATGTCTTGCAATGATGTTTAGAAAACGAGCGTCGCTGCAGAGGAGACTATTACGTTACTTTGCTTGTTGTGCCTTGAGGAAAATTTGCGAATTTACAAAAAAGGATATTATCGTGAAGAACCTTCATTTAATATCCTCTCATAGAAAAGTTCCCTGCCATTTGCAGACAGAAAAAACATTTACTCTGTTATTTCGTCCGGTTTGCTGTCCAGCTGCCATCATGTAAGTTTGTAGATTGAATAATTTCTGATGTTTCTCGGTGTTATTATCCAGATGCGAATGACATAGGTATACCATTTGATTTTTCGAAAAGTTAGAAATCTACTTTAGAATCTCATGCAGACTGTGCTCAGAAGCACTAAACCATAGATAGACTTCTGCCATTATAAATGATTGCAGAGAAGTCCACCTTCAAGAGCGTAATTTGCCTCGAATTTTAAACCTTTCAGGATAAAGTTCTTAATGGAGATAATTAGTTTTGAATCTAAAAATTTGTTTTCATATTGGATAAATATGATCAGGAAATATAACTAGGCAAATGTGAATTGGATACATATTTTTATCTTAGTTGTTGTTTCAAGCAATTTCATGAAACCTTAATATTCGTCAAACACTCTCTGGATGATTGTCAGGGTAGGCCTTCGAAAAGTGCTCTTTCAGAAAAGTAACTATCTTACACATTATTCCTTTACGGCAGAAATAGACCGCTAATTGAAAAAAATTTCAAATAATCACAATGTAGGCGACTTCCATATTAATCTACAAGTAGATTATTATGCAAATACGAATTTAATAGCGCATATTATTATTTATTATATATCTGCAGAAAAACTATATAATTCGAGAATGCGATGCAACCGGTTTGCTCAATTTGCATAAGTACACTAATGTAGATATTATTAATATGCACCGTCAAACCCATAAGCAAAATTATAGCTGGACTTTATTGAAGTTTGCAACTAATGCGAGAACTTGCATGCACTTAAGTCTAATCATCAAAGTGCAAGTACCTGTTGCAGAGCAAAAGAAGCCTCAAGACCACATGTGGTTTCCACCATTAGCATATATCCGATTACGGTAGCTCATCCGAACAGCAAAGAGATAATTAGAAAAGATTAGGAAATCGTCGCGCTAGAGAAGTAGGCGTAATTGTTGATTTGAATATCTTTGAGGAACAGTTGCATACATTCAAAGGAAAATCCAACGCTCGATTCAGTTTCAGGCGTCCAGCTTTACTGCACTTGCGTTTCCAATCGCACCTGATTCAACGATCAACTTGGAGATTTTATGCATACTAAATTATCTCTCTTTATAAAGGTGGCTAGGGAGCAGAAACTGATTAAGAGACCCTGTGAGCTACAAGGACTTCAATATGGAGGGTTTACAATTACAATATCAAAAAGCTCAAGGGGATAGTCTCTCCATTTGGATAGAAATGGATGTCTTCATTGAGAAAAAGTTGAGTTGATCCCTGTTACGCGATACTGATCTCGATTGGGGGCCTCATGCTGATGCGGGGTTACGTTTTAAATTTACATGTGGGTATGTGGTCTTCTGTGGGAAGTGTTCAAAAACAGATTGAACGATATATGTATAAGATCTATAATTTGATTTTTATGACTACATTTTTATGAAATGCATTATTATAATATCCAATTTTTCAAGTGCGTTCTGAGTAATGGATACAGATTTAATTTAAAATAGTCAGCTCTAATTTACAATAACGAGAAGCCGAAGATGAGTTTCGGCAGAGATAAATTGTCACTTAATGGTTCTCTCGCCTCGGTCAATTTTCTGCGCTTGGAACCCTTGCAAAATCGTCTCTGTCTCACCATTAAGAACCAAGCATGGCAGAAAGAAAAGGATTAAAAGAGGGAGAAAAGAGAAGAGACACGATTTGTTCCCCGAACCTCTTGGATACTGGCCCTCTTTTTGTTTTCTACCCATCGCAACCGCGGCACAAGTCGTCGCTAATTGGCGGAATGAGCGTAACGAGGTCGAGTGATTGGCGAGTCTCATAAGGTTCTTTGAGACCTGGGGCTTTGCTTGGTTGCTTCGATTATTCCCATCCAAAAGTTTAATGTGCGAATATGCCCAGTCAGCAATAAGTCAGCAGCTTAAAAAAAACGTGTCACATGGTCTGGGATCGTCACGTAACTTGATGAGAAAGCAAGCGGCTACTGAAGCTTGAAAAAAGATGTGCGCATTTTTTATTGGTTGGGATTTGAAATTTGAAGCATTATCGTATTTTTTTAAGAAAGATGTTAAAAGAGATTTAAACAAAATACTTTAAATATTGTCATTTTTGCAAAAAATTGTAGCAAGAAATATGACAAGCAGGAAAGGACTGTAATAAAATTATCACAATTCTCTTTCTGCATCATTTCCAACAAAGTTCTAAATAGTGCAATTATCTTCTTACAACTTTAGTCTGGATATTCTTTCCCATAATTTCTCGCATTCTTTTCCAGAGTTCAAGCACTTTTTGTCTACAAAGTGCAATCCATTCTTTAAGAGATTGAGCACAGTTCTCACAGTTAAATTGATTAATAGTACAAGTATTTATAATTTGATGCTTTAGAGACTTAAATCTTGGTACGCAAGTCAGAGTTCAAACGTCATAAATTCGTCATTATTATGCAATCAAACTGTTACAAACTCCGCTCTATCGATTCAATCATGCATATATACTCGATCTTCGCTGCAATAAAATTATACGAAGATTGGCCTCATTAAAATGATCAAGGTCGATTTTGACCTACCGGAATTGGATTGCCCCATTCTTCTAAGAGCATACCAGAAAACTGATTAAGATAGAAAGACTAAGTAATTAAATCAATTTTAAGCAATTCTCCTAAAGAAATATATTTAACCCCTTAAAAAAATCAACATGTTAACGCACTAATAATCTCCTAATTCATGCTTCTACCGAACGGTCAAATTCAAGAAAATGAAAAAAGTAAATTACTTACTCCGAGCCCAAATTTTTAAGCAAAGCTCAGAATTTTCAAGACTATTATTTACGTTCCAAGAACGAGTCTACTCCTTTATTTTATTCATTTTTGGAGATAAAAATACGATACCATTTTTTTTAAATTCATTCATTGTTTCATTTTGATATCTCTAAGACTGAATTATGCTTCAAAGTTCAACTGTTCAAAATCTCTGAACCATGTCAATTATTCTTCTATCTTCATACTGCATCCCTCATGAATTTTCATCTTCCTATTATTTCGAGGAGTCGCACATTCTAGTGGAATTGCATTAAAGAAAACCAGTGTAATGCACGATGTAATCTGTGTGACTTATAGGGTATTACACACGTGCCGTCAATGCAACACCGGTAGTACTTACTCTTGCGGTCGGCAAGGTAATGACTACGTTTAAAGTTCTGATTTGGCACGTGCGTGTGAAACACGGGGTACTTTACATTCATGTGTTAATAAGTGTGAGACCTGTGCCAGTATGCGTGTACCCAATAAACCACGTGTGTTGGTACGTGCCTCACACCCGGCGCCTGACGAAACCCACCTGGCCCACCGAAAGTATTGAGGTTGGTTGGTTACACTCCGACGTAATCTTCCCCACTAAGCAAATAACCTGTTACCTCTTGTGCCCGTCTTCTTTCACTCGTTTCTTCTTCATTCATCGTATCTGCCTCGTTACCTCTCATCTCTTTTCACGACTACCTGTTGTCCTCCTGTCGACCCTGGGCACCGCCTCGTTAAATCAAAAACGCGGAACCAACTCTAAAAAAAAGAAACCGGATCCATTTGTTCTGTGATTTCTCAAAACCATTTACCCTTTGTGTTGAATGCGGTTTAGGATTTTCTTTGAAAACACTTTCTTTGTATTGTCTGTGTCAATTTACCAAAGAAACATGTTTTAACTTTCAATTATTTATAATGAATAGTGAAAGATGTAAAAAATATGCTAACATCTCTGCCATGGTCTACACTCTACAGTCTACCCTGTAATACTTTTTCAAATCCTTTAAACTCCTGTAGATAATGGTTTGTAAATATAAAAGTGCCGGCAACAATCCATGATTTTCTGATTCAATTAGCATGCGATAACATTGAAACTAGTTAAGCTCAATTGTTACTATAGCAGCGTAACACCGACTTTTTTTCACCCTCACATGTCCATTATCTTTTCCAACCAGTAATTGGTAAGATTTTTTTCACAGAACCATAAATAGTGTCTAGCGCTTGAACTTCGTGTTTTCCTTTTACGCGCGAAGGAGATCTTACGGCCATAATCATTGTTATTACGTACAGCATTGCGAGCACGACTAATTAGCGAATCGAGATTTATCCCGATAAAATGCATTCTACTTAGAATCAAGTATAAACGCAGGTCTGTTTGCGCCACACAGCGTATCCATTATTACTGTTTGAAACAGTTTTAAATTGTGCGAAAGTACAAACTTTCCTTAACTAATAAAAAAATGATTTTTTGAGCTGTATTTTAGTTTAAGATTATTTTAACTTGAAGGGCTACTGTACGTGAAAAGTGCATTGGTACAATCTCAGTACAAGTAGTGAGATAAGGCCTATATCTACTAGGCCTCTCACGTGTGCAAGTACACTGGCATGCGTGGATGAGTTGAGAGACATAAATGGTCTAAGACATAGTGTAATTCCAACCGTAAGTGAAGACAGATGACTGCCGGTTCTCGGTAACATTAAATATAGTGCGGTAATTATCCCCCCTTCACTTTTTTCTTCTATTACGTAGCCGTTTATTTTATGTGATCAACACACCAGTCTTTAACCTTACACATTCGAGCCTACATTTTATAGTCTCATATTTTAAAAATCGGTACTATAAATCAAAGCAATGGAAGCAAGAGGCTCGTTAAGAGTTCCCATAATCAACTACGTGCTAGCCGGAAATTTAAACTTACCCTAGTAGTAAAGTCGTCTGAGAATAAATGTGACAAAATCATCGAAGAAAGCTCCTCACAGAAGAAAGCTGGACTAAGTTTTGATGCGTCTTTTTTCAGGTCTCCTTTTTGGCTACAGAGACTATTTTTAGTACATTTCTTCAAATATATACCATTCTGGAAATGGTTATATCAGTCATTGAAATTCTCTATAGTTTTTCTGGGGCAGCACTTGGGACCGCGGCTTGTTCTTCTGCCTTGAATATTAACCCGCGCTCTGTCGAGTCCCAGGGGTTATGCTATAACGCATCAGACTTGTACCTTTGACTTGCGTAAAGCGTTGGTCGTAGCTAATCGCAAGTCGCAACTCTTTAACTTTTATGAAAACGCACGACTTTGCAGTGCAAACGCGTGGGCTCTTGAATGTACACTGCTATTCTTCCGGAATTCGTATTGGAAGGGGAACGCGTTTCTTAAAGTTAGTTTATTAATAAGTTCCGTAGACGATCGCATGCCCTACTATGTGAAAATCAATCGCTCGATTTTTAAACGAAGTCTCATCGAAAAAATAAACCGATGGTCGTGCCAGAATTTGTGGGATTGGTGACAGATGTGTGTAGCGAGGATAGATTGCTTAAACATTAACCCATCAGATTGAAATTTATTTTCGTAAAGTATAGATCAGTGCAATTCTTCTTTTTCAATAACATATTTTTCAGGTTTGACGAAAACAAATAAATTATATATTCCTCCAAAATTGCATCAGTGAAAAATAGATGGTTCATTTTAGTTTGAGAAAAACCACATCGTTGTTTTTATCAAGAAATTGGGTTTTCCAGATTTGTTCGCGAGCCAAAATAAAAATATTTCTAGCAAAAAATTGTTTAATTTGACAGTGTACTGTCACAATATGTTCTGAAACACCTCTTTAATTTTCTATATTATCGTTAGATTACACTTATGTGTGAACAAGTTTATTGAGATACTTGTTTCGCTTTTTTGAAATTCATGAACAGGTTCTCTTGTAATTAAACTTTTTAATCACTTGCAAAGTGTTAATAGTCTTGTACCAAAAAACAAAAGTTGCGTCAAAGCAAAAGAAAAGCATAAATAAGTAAAGTAAAGAAAAAATAGAACAGGAAACTAATGTGGAGGAGTGCAGTGAATAAAAAAACAGAGCAGATAGTGAATTTTGGCGTACCATAATGAATTATGAATAGTCTATGCGCGCGTAATAATAGAGGCCGTATATCTATCATTCTCTTTTGAACTGTCTCTTGCCAGTGTCTCAGTGCCAGCGCTTTGCAATAAATTATAGTGTGTTCTCTTCTGACAATTACTGAGGTTAAACAGCATTAGCAACCAGTCCTATTTGAATTTCTACCGACGCGGATGAGACGCCTTGCGATTTCGCGAGTCCTAGAGGCGACACGCTTGCTGTCAGGTGAGCCATCCGTGCGTTAAGAGCACGCCTCAGAAATTAGCGGGAGATTTAAACAAAGTTTCGTTGATATAATTAAACTGTGTTCATGAAAACTGAATGAGATTAAACACGTCAATGTCCCTCGCAATGACCTTGTCTGTTGTCCCAATTTCCTTTTCGGCACCGCATTTCTACCATATACTTCAAATGACTTAAATATGAAAAATACAAGTCTAATAAGTACCTATGTAATTTCTTGTTCAATCTTGAAATTATGATTTACAGCTCATGCTAGAAAGTCGCTGACATCTTTAGTTGTCGCCTACATTATTTGAGCGTGAAAAAAAGGCTTCAGAAATCGGCGCCTGATATAATGTAAACTATCGCACTCTTGCACGCCCCAATCAAAATATGAGCAGGCCTCTTCAAATATTTCGGCAATCTATCGATCATCCGTATCTGTTTTGTTTGACGGTATTATGGTCGTGATCGTAACTTTATCGGAATTCCAAGATTTTTTTATCATATAAGTAAAAATACGTTTTAAGCTCAAAAAGCTTACGTGGGCTATCCAGACTGTGAATTGTAAACATGAATTTGGAATAGGAGAGTCTCAGATCGACAGATCTGATTCTTGAGATTTGACACGTTCTAATCATAAAGCTGCAGTACAAACAGATTACCGGAAAGCAGTAAACTTTCAGAATATGCAGGCAAGAAGGAAAACTCTTCAAAAGTAAAAAATATTCGAAGGTATAGATTATAGAATTTAATGTATTCCTTAGCTTGCTTGATAAGATAACGCGAGAAGTTGTGGGTCTGAACTTTTCAGTCGGGAATACCTTCGCTCGTCTTGAACATGATGCTTAAACAAGGACTAGTATTTCTCTCCTTAATGACACTTGACTTTCGAGACGAAGGCCAGAGATCTGCAGGAGGAAGGGAAGCGGTTTCAGACTGAAGGGGATGAATAAAGAGAGAGAAAAAGAAACATATATTCAAGAAGTTTAAGCAAAGAGTGGGAGAGGAACATCCATTATTCTATTCCGGCGAAGTGAGGCCAGCAATCTGGCCTTATAAAATAAACTGCACTCTAGCTACCGAGGCGCGCGTTGGCCGGCACGATCTGTCAAATAAATCGCAGCTCGCTTCTTATCCGCTTACTTACAACAACTCTCTGTTACCTCTCTTTCCTTCATTTTTAAGCTGATTTTATTTCTTTTAGTTTTACATCTTCGAGAGGCAATTCATAAAATCAAGTCAGTAGTGAGAGAGTTTGCGTAAAAACAAACGCTTCAAATTAGCTTGCCTTAAATTTCAAAAAAATTGTCTAGATTGAAACCAAACTCGTGCAAATTTATAGATATCAGTAGCCTAATTTTAGAATTGAGTACGCATTTTCATTTGCTTGCACTTATCAACAAATTTACAATAACAAATGATGAATACAACAGAGAAATATGAAACAATTTTTCCTAAATGAGTGTGGTATAGGTGACACCATTCAATATGATAAATCACGAGATAAATTAGGCGCCGCCGTCTTTATCAAGAAATTGACTACTTGGTTAGGTCGAGCACCCCTTGAATGGAGTAAATCATTATAGTAATAAAAAAGAAGTTAGTCTAACAACTCTAAATAAATGTTGGACTTTTATTTAAGTATCAGATTGATCAGAAGTATCAAAAACCATTTTTCATAATTGAAGATTTAAGTTGTAGCTATTTGTAGCTATGATTGTCTTTAATCTAATCATGCTATCATACAAAGAACAAAGACTTTAAATTGATTCAGTGGATCATATTTTTTACCACCTTATACATTAATATTAATTATCAACAAATGAAATATCGAAAGGACTTTGGTATTAAAGAAAAAATAGAAAACTAATAAAAACTTTTAATCTTGAGCATGAGTGGGGCTTAATAAAATCAAGTCAAGTGGGGATTAAGAAGAAGCAAGAAGGATGAAGGGTCCAACAATAACCAGCATTGTGCAGTGCACGCAGCCCTCACAAAAGCTAAGTCCCACGATCAAGAATAAAATTGACGGGTGAATTGAACAATAATAACACAAGTAGTATAGATTTTTAATATCATAAATTAAACCTTACCTTATCCGCGCAAATTCAGTAAAAATCTTAATCAAAGCATCTTTCTAATATATTAAAGTAGATACCACGCGTATCACCTTTCATCAAGTTTGATTCAAGATATATTACGAACTAGACCTTAACCTTCAACGTCTTGAATAAATTATTGGCAACCAGTTAAGTATTATAAAGAATACGTTATTTATGATCACTTAACTCTTAATGGTATCAAAGAATGTAGTCAGCATTTAACGATCGATGAGTTTATAATAACCGATATTTTATCCTCTATTTGTCAAATAAAAGTTCTGCCCTTTCGAATCAAACAAATTCTGCCCCTTTAAACCTTTTCCTTATCAGCTGCTCCTAAATCATAAACTTGTTCCCACAAAACGTAATTACCAACAAAATCACTATCAGTTTTCTAATAACTACCTAGAGCAGTTAGAGTCTAATCTAGAGGATCAGTTATTATTGGTTATAATTCAGCTTCTTACAGAATAATTAATCTTCTTGATGCGGAAGGTACGTCCACGTCTCGCCTACAGTAGGAGCATAAATCTCGTAAATCATTTAAAACAAACAATCGCCGCGCATACTCGGAGGAATGATTATGGCGGCAAATACCGGAAATCTGTGCCCGTACATCCGCTCAAGGCGATCTTATGCCGGTTTGACTGCAGCGTTGACCTATTCGGGTCAGTCATGTCACTTTAACCGCTTTCACGGTTTATGGTTCAATTAAACAAGTGAGTCACGTTTGTCTCGTCTTCGATTCAGGATGATTATCAAATGTGTCTCAACATCCGAACCAGATTCCTTCCTACCCTTTCCAAAGTAATCTTGCTTCGGGAGCAGTAGAACTTGGTCATCATTATTTTGTCATAAATGTATTATGATCAGTGAATGCAGATTGTTAGTGTAAACAAATTAAATTCCGAGTTCTTTTTATTGAATTATTTGCACACGAAAAAACGTCGATAATTATCTGACATTATAAAGGTGATTCATTGAGCTCGAATTACGAGAATAAATTCGAATAAATTATTCTTTCTAACGTCTCGTCTTTCACGACATCGCTTGTACGGTCCAGTTCGGTCTTGTTAACGACACGAATTGGGTAATTTGTCGGCAGTTTGAGTCTCAAGTGTACCATAAAAGTCATCAGAGTATAGAGTCCCTGAATCTAAAGTGTCTTGGAAGAACTTATTGCTATTGAATCTCAATAAGACCAAATCAAATTACACACATTTATTATAATGTTAAAAATATTGAAATGATGATTTCCTCTGGGATAGATATAATTAGTCTGAGTTTAATGAAGACATTCAAAGATTGAGTCGTTGGTCAACCAACTGAAGTTTTATGGTAAACTGCAGTAGCATTTAACTCATTAGAAGACGGCTACCACCATAATTTTCAACCAGAATACTGAGACTAGCAGTCAAGAAACCAAGATGACTGAGAACGATCGATCGATTCTATCACAAAATATAAATGACTTAAGTGTGCTTAATTGCCATTGCGCGCAATAGCAATTAATGCCACGACTATCTGCATTCTTCACGTGCGTTTCAAGATTCCTGAATCGCTTCATAAAACATTACTAACAATTGTGATTATACACGTGACTCTTCCAAACCTATAAAATTACAAAACTTCTGGCTTTTGCATCTATTCATTCACTCTGCTTTAATCAAATGTCAATCATTTTGAACATCTTATGAGTGAGGAGACAATTCAACGGTTCAATGTTTACCAAAGATCTATAGCATAAAAGTATACATTTTTATACATTGTTTATAATTTATTGAAGTTTTTTATGGACAATAAAATCACATTTATTCATAAAGAAGAAAGTTTACTCACCAATTGCCAAATTGTTCCCAGGAATGCTCGTTCCAAGCGATGTTGATCTATAAAGTTGCTTCCTCGAGTTTCTGGAGCTTCTGGTTTTCGTCAATCGCTTCCGATTTGGTTCTTGATGCTCAAGATACCAAATTCTCCGATAAAAAATCAAAACTCCGTTTATAGTTCTTGTGCATTAAAAATAGGATTCTGATTTTTAATAAGATAGATTCTATGCATTCCTGAAGCTCGTGCTCAATGTCAGGAGATTTTTGCGGTCGTTGCTGATTCACTGTTTCCAGCTTGCACCCTCTGCTGTTATTTCAGGCCGCCCGTCGTTATAAATCCACGGCGCCTTTTAGCGAGAATCGTATCTTCCCGCCTCGTCTTCTTCTCAGCTTCCGTTACTTTTTGCACGCACCAATCTCCATCTTTGTAACAATTTTAGTTAATGCAAATTTTTATTACTCGAGTCTTTCCTTCCCTAAAGAGTCTCAAATCACTTAATTTGAACAAAACTTCAGAATGCAAACTTCAATTTCCAAACTTCTTCACTTTACACTAAAGGTCCACTCTTGGCAGTTCACTTTTAAATTTCTTCTTAAAATCAACACTTTTTTTAAACAATTGAAGAATGTTAATCCAATGGTCCAATCCTCAAAACATGGATCGTTCGTCAAATGACATAAGTCACAAAAAATAGTTCGTTGTCTCCTGAACTTCGCGCACTTGTTTACCAATTGATTGTAAAGAAATCAAAGCCGGCACTTTGTAAACAATCGATCAGAGTCGATTTAAAAGATCTCTTCGTCCACAGAATCCTTTGGGAACTGAGATCACCAAAAGGGGTAGGTAATCGGTTTCGATAAAATTTATTTCGAAAAACGCGCCGTCACGTCGAAGCTCGAACTTCGAGATAAGAGACTGCCCGACGTTAGCCAAGGATACGCTTAGGAAGCTCGAGACGAAGTGCCAGAGTGATGCTTGAAATAACTGCTCGCCCACATCTCCCTCCGCCAACCCTAGGTCTTCCTGCCCCACCCCCTTGTGCACCCCCACCCCATTCAATAGAGCCCTAAGACTCCCCTCCACTTGCTAGCGTTACTCCCTCCCTCTTTAGTGCGACTGTAGGCTGCCGGCGCAGCACGACAACGTAGGCACACGTGCGTGTGCCACTGCGCGACCGAAACGCTTGCCGCCACCCGCGACACGCATTTTTCACCACCCCCATGCAACAGAAGTAGAAGGGATCAGAATGGGAGTTAATGATTGTGCTTGCATGGCAGATTTTTTGCAGTTTGGTTGCCAAAACCCGTTGCTTGGACGTAAACATTGCGGTTGAGCTTAAAGAAACTCTTTGGTTTTAATATTTGGAAGTGACATTTTTTTCGTTTTTCGCAAAAAACTCGATTTCTTGTTAATTCTCAGGAGGTTTTCGATAATTAAATAGTTTTTTTCTATGAGGCAGGGGCTAATCGTACGAAAATCACGAATCTAATATTCATACTATCTAAATATAAATCTACTCTATCAATTACATAAGTCCGAGGGCTTGACAACTCTCGAAGTCAGGTGTTTTATTGTCATGAAATCTTCTACAGTCTTTTGAAATATCGGAAATCTCCTGAAATATCTGAATTCACATGAAGTCAGTTGAATTTTTCTGAAGCCAGTGAATAATGAATTCTTTAGCTGAAGTCACTTGAATTCACTATAATTCACAGGAATTCTCTTTGCAGTTGCTTGAATTCCCTTGAAATCTCCTAGAGACAGTTGATATCCAGTGATATTATTTTATATCGCTGGAAATTTCAAGAATGTTTTTAATCTTGTTTTTAACCATAGATTCTTTTAGAATCAAATGTTCTTTTGAGGCGACAAAATTACAAAGCGCGCATAAAAAGAGTTGGAGCTCGGTTTTTTGTAACCATTGTACCACGGCCATTAGTGCCATTTCAATAATTTTTTTCAAAATTCTTGGTTCATAATTAGACAAGATTGAGATCTGTTATTGAAGTCAGTGAAGTCACCGAAAATGTTCCGAAATTTCATGGAATTTTCAGAAGTGTCCTGAAATATCTGAAGTCGCACGAAATCAATTGAATTAATTCATTTGAAGTTATTTACATTCACATGAAGTCACATAAGAACAATTAAAGTAACTTTAAGCCAATGAATATCTCTTGAAATCCCCTGTAAATTTTGTTCTTCAAAGTGTTATATTATTTATATTTTTCGTCCTCTTCTGAATTCCGTTGTAAATTTTCAAAAATTTTAAAAATTGACAAAATGACGGCGATTTTTCTGAAAATTATCCAAGTAAATTTATTGAAAAACCAGCGGCTTTTTTTCCTTTGGTTTTGTTATACATTATAGATTTTTCCTGATGTAAAAAGTATATTCCATGATAGTCTGTCCTGTGGAGATGTGATATTTTTTTTGCGGAAAAAAGAAGATTCACATTTTTTGACAAAACAAGATACACGAAATTTATTTTTTCTCAACAATACAAATTTATGGCATCATAAATATGTAATACATATTTTCTAACTTATTTCATTGTTCTTCGGCCAAAATGTTGTTAACATTGTTAAATTAAGTCGTTTGTGGGTTCTCGTCATACAGTAAGATTGTATGTTTGAGAAAAAAATAAACTTGAAAGGAATTTATGCATGTTTTCTTTCTGCATATTTTTTTACCTTTAATTTTTTCCGTAACTTCTATCGTTGTGTCAAAAACCATGAATTTTGTTTTTTTAGACAAAAAATCGATCTTTTATCGAAGGTGTGGGCATCGGCGAGACTATCATAGAATATACTTTTTATACATCAGGACGAATGAAGAAAAAAATAAAAAAATAAATGCTGTTGGTTTTTAGTAAACTGAAATGAAATAGAATATTTCTAGAATAAGAAAGACAAAAAATTAATGCATTTTATGCATTTTTATTAATGCATTTTATACATCAGGACGAATGAAGAAAAAAATAAAAAAATAAATGCTGGGGGTTTTCAGTAAACTGAAATGAAATAGAATATTACCAGAATAAGAAAGACAAAAAATTAATGCATATATTAAATTAAAAAATATCATACTTTTAGCAAAGAGTTTTACCATTTTTGGATAATTCGTTAAAATTTTTTTGTAAATATAAATATTCATAACTTTGTCTAAAAACTGTGTGTAGAAAATCAGTAAGATACGTGACTGCTTATTCTATTTGAAAAACATATTCAAGAGGCAAATGATTTTAATAAGATGCACACCCATGAAATCCTTTAAAAACTGGGAAAGTCTCTTCAAATGATTTCAAATTACGTGAAATATTTTGAAATCCTTGAAATCTTCAAAATTCCCTTAAAATTCTTTAAAATCCGTGGAAATTGCTTAAAATGTGTCAAAATCGGTTAAAATACTTGAAAATATTGTTGGCTTCAGGTATTGTTTATGAAAAGAATAGTCATTTCCCATGGAATTAGCTCCATAGAGCTCGTGAATGATACTCAGTTATCATAACTGCTCTTATAATAACAATTCGCAATTGTTCAAACGATCTTAGTTAACAATTGGATTATTCGGCTATTTTTTGTCACACAAACTCCGTTCTTCGGATGTGTTTAATTGTTAGTGACTAATATTCGAATAACGTTAGGGGATTTGTATGAATAATAATAACTGCCATTGTTATAAACAATTTCATGAACAATTACTCATCTTTTCTTTTCGTCATGGAATGAATATAGCGTTTTCCACCCAGAATCACCCAGATGATACCTATTCATTATTTTAGATCATCTGATAACATTTGTTGATTACTCAAACAAATGTAATAAACAAATACACAGTTTCGCCATTTTTCGATATTCTTACTTCGTTTTCAGAACTGGATTAACTGTCAATGACCAATTTTTTAAACCCAATTGTTATCGGCACGAATAATTTCATGAGAATTTTTGGGTAAAATTCGATTTTTTCAAATGGCCGCCATTTTGTGAAGTATTAATATTTTTCGAACTTTATTTGATTCACCGACAAACTAAGGGCGCAGTCCCATGGAGGTAGATTAGTAGAATAGTGGCAAAGTTTTGACCAATGAGATGCCTGCACCAGTTTCAGCATTAACCTCATTGGTCAAAACTGTTCCGCTATTATACTAATTTACCTCCATGGGACTGCGCCCTAAGATAAGGATCTAAATTTTAAAAATCTTTTTGATTTGCTTTTTTGAGATTCATGTTTGAGAAGCTAAAAATCGGACATCCGGCCTTTTAAATCTAACACCCAGAAAAATGTTCTTATTAAATGAAAAAAAAACATTTTTTTACTAGGTTCTTTTGATTCAACATACAAATATTTCTATATTAAAAGAAAATTTATTTGATTTTAATAAATGACAGTCAAAGAAATAATTTCTTTAGAGTCAGTAATTTGAAATAAGCAAATTATTTCTTTGAATCAAAGAAAGATTTTCTTAATCGACAATACTAATGTGCTACAAAATTGCGCAGAACAAATCAGTTTGATTAGGAAAGAATGACATTTATTTACAAACAAAAAGTAATAAAATAAACTTTTTCCTCAGGTGAACAAATAGACCATGCAAGTTTCTTGAAACTCGAGTTTTCGAATCCGATTACTGAGAAAATATTCCCATGCTCAGAAAAATGAAATTTTCTTGCTTTTTTGCATTTAGTTGATTAAAATTATTATATTTTTAAATTAAATGGAATTATTTGCTTCACGAGGAAGCCAATTTATTTATAATTCATTATTGGATTCTAGAGTATATTCTAAGCCGAATTTGCAACTGCTCAAATGTCTGCAGTTCCCGCATTATATATGGCGTGTATAGTCCCGTAACCACAGTTATCACACTTATTTTATCTCCAATTATGCTAAATCATTTTAAAATTTACTTTTTACAATTAACCTTTTTGACTTTTGGAACTAACCATTTTCATTTGCAACTAACCGACTTAGGTACAACTAACCTTTAGAATATACTCTGTTGGATTCAAAGAAAATGTATATTTATTTTAAACTAACCTGTTCTATTTTCACAACCAAAACGTTTATTTAATTTATAGAAATGCAAAGTTCAAATAAAAAATTTTATTTCTTTAATTTAAAGAAATTTTTCATTTGAAGCAATCAAATTTTTCTTTCATTCAAAGAAATTTTCCGTTTAAATTAACGAAATATTTCATTAAATCAAATAGAAAAATGAACAAAAAAAATTTTTTTATTTAACGAAACTTTTTTCTGGGTGAAATATCATTCATGTTTTTAGACTCAAATACGTTTGTTTTATACTTCAAGAGTATCTTAATAAACCTCAAAAGTTTTGGAATGATTGGTTATTATTTTCATCCCCAAAAAAATCCCTAAAAATATCCTAATTTTCAGGCTATTACATGATTTATATACGAGTATGTTTATATTCCCTCCTTAAAATCGTTTTTCATATTAAGAAATTCTTGATGGAAATTCGTTTAAATCTTTTAAAATCTTTGAAAATCTTTTGAAGTCTCATAAAATCTCCTGAAATACTTTAGAATCAATGAAAATACTTTGGTATCTCTTTAAATTTCATAAAATCTCTTTAAATATGATTAAAATCGTTGAAATCCTTTAAAACCTAATAAAATCCGTTGAAAAAATCGGGATTCTCTCTTAAATTGCATTAGATATAATTTCTCCAAACTCTTAAAATTTTTTAAAATCATTTGAAATCTGTGAAACCTCTAGCAATCCTTTAGAATCATTTGAAATACCTTTAAAACACTCAGAGAAATATCATCTTGTGACAAAAGCATCTTTCTTGACGTAAATGGAATTTCCTCTCAAATTTGAGGTTGAGAGAGAATTTGAGAGAAATTGAGAGGATTTTCATTTGTCTGAACAGGAATCCTTTTGCAGCGAAAATTTTCCTTATGCGACTAACTTCACCTAATCTTGCTGCTAAATAATCCTGCTTGTAAAACACATTCACGTCGTTCAAAACAAAACAGACAAGAGTGCAATTTTTTTTTAAGACAACTTTTTCTCTGAGTGAATTCAATACCAATTTTGTAATAAAAAAAACATACGGTGAAGTTTTTAGTCCTTTAAAATACCTTAAAATATTTTAAAATCTGTCAAAATCCTTTTAAATCATTGAAAATCTTTGAAAACTTTTGAAATCTCTGGAAATTATTTTAAATCTCGTTTACTGCGTGTGTACACTTACGTTCACGTAAGATTAGACGTTCACTTGGATCAAACCGTATGCTTGCATTAATCTTGCTGTGAAAATAAAGGACTGTTTTTGTAAAAAGTTGGATTTTTAGCCACCAAAAAAGAATAAAAATTTTTGCGGGTATTTCATTGCAAGTCTGTCAATATATAATATAATATATATAATAAGAATAGTTTTTAGCGTAATTATCGAGTAATTATAATAATAATCTGGTAAAATCCCTTAAAAACCGGGATTTTCTCTGAGATTTTATCAGGTATAATTTTCTATGTTTAAAGGGGAAAGTAAGAACCTTAACTAAATTTTTTCCCTAAATTTAGGATGACGTTAAAAAATTAAATGAAAAATGTGAAATATTGAGTTTCCATCTTCAAATTGCGAAGGTTCGTTTAAAATGTCCCATATAATATCTAAAGAATAAGTCAAAATACAGCTTCTAAATGAAATAACTTTGTCAAACTTCATTTTAATCAGTATAGCGTATATAGATAGTGTTTAACTGTATAACGTCCATTAAATGAGAGTATATTCATCGCCACTTTGAAGAAAATCATTATATGCAATATGTTAAAAAAAACTGGTTTTGGCATTCGAAAGAAGCACAGTAAAAACAAAGTGTAAATCTAACGCTCATTTTAGGGTAACCTATGCCTGCAACAAACATTTGTCTTGGTAGGGTGAATGGTACCACTTCACAAGGTATCGTTTTCCTAGGTCTTGCGGTACGAAATGTCACCTTCTGTCAATTATTTTTACAGTTTTGCGGCAAAAACTGTCGAAGAGTTTCGTACCCCACCTAGATGAAAAAATTATATATAAATATAAATAATATCAGTGTTTTGTCCACTATATATAAATCTCAAATATATAATTTTTTCACCTGGGCAACTATAAGCGAGATAGAACACCATCTTGACATTACCTGTCACATAATTGATCTCAGAGTTTTTACTGTCAGTAAACAAAAACTGAAATCGTTTACGTGGGCCCTTTTCCGATATAGACGTAAAGTCGCACAGATAGACTATAAATATAGACATAGACAAACAACAAAGTGCGTAGGAATAGATTAAATTAATTAATTTCAGTTTAAATCAAGAGAGAACAATAATGTTGGTTCAAAAGTTATACATAAATGCATTTGAAAATAACAATCAATCAAAGTCCATTTCAATGTATATATGTATATGGGATGATGCTGCAAAATGCTCGATAAACACTTACGCTTAAATTATTTAGGATCGCTCTAAGTCTTCCTAAGTCTAAGCCTACGCCCTACGGATTCAAGTTCAACAGGACTCCAAACTTCATATGGAGATAGGTAAAAGTAAAACCTAATTTTAAAAACATGTCTGAAGATCAAGGCATCAAGGGTGGTTGCAGTCAAGTGAAGCAACTGAAGCACCAAGCTGTGAAAGGGCACACTCTTGTTTCGATCCAGTGTCTGCCATCCTTTGTATACTACCGGGTCCCGAGTTTCGAACACATTTAGGACATGTGTTGCTAGAAACGACCACCTCGTCCCTTCACTTCAGGATACCCAACACCAACGCCAACACCACTGAGGAGTGACGATTCCTCCCTCCAAGTCACTCCAAGTCTAAGACATGATATTCCAGTCTCCAGTGCATCTTGTATCTGTATCTTACTAACTTCTCCTACACACATATATATTTATAGAAACGCGCTTCGGCTACACGACTCGCCTAATCATTAACAACCGGCGGCGAGCCTGCAGTGTCACTTTTTTAAACCACAAATTCAAAAAGAAATCTAAAAGAATGCTCAAGGTCCGAAGAACTAGATTCGTACAAGAAGTAAAAACCCCTAATTGCTATTACAGCCGACTTTGGCAGATGTCTAAATCTTAGTCTCAGGGTCGTGAGATTGGCAACAAAAAAATAATTAACTTCGGATGCAGTGGTTCAGATGCTTCTGTTTGTTGGACTAGCATCATAACAGCAGTTCGCGGTTTAGGCAAAAATTATCCAGACGCTGAGACCTAAACTAAATTTTATTTAAAAAACTGACTTTAAATCTTTAAAATTTTCAGAAAGTTTTCATCATTGGCTTTTTCATAGTTTCAACAAATAAACTTGTTCATCTTTTCAATTTCAAAAGGCCTGCACTTGCCTAAACAGATTTCTTCACGAAATTTGGGTCTCTTTTCTTAAAAACTGTTAAAAAAAAAAATTTTTGGTCATTTTGGCATCAAGTTTTGGAAGAAAGTTGCGGTTATTGAAGAATTCGACGAAAACTAAGAAACTTGTGTGGATTTTTCATTTTTTTCTTAAATTTTTTCATCGCTCCTGAAAGCAAATGAATTTTGAAAAAAGCCTAAATTATTGCTGTATTTCTAGAATTCTAGAAGAAAAAAAATCATAGAATTCTTCTATCTGTAAAATCCATCATTGATGATAAGTTTACAATGGTCATTATTTAATTGATATCCATGTTTTCTGTATTCATCATTATCATTTCAGCGAAGTGTGAATAACTAATTAGGGGTACAAGATTGCTGTACTGATTTAGAAACAGAAGGGCAAAATTTATCAAATGATGTTTACTGGGTAGCATGTGCATTTAGATTAAAATCTTGATTTCTACTTCCGACATCACCCAGTCGTAAATCTTATTCGAACCGTGTAATTTATTTAAATATTAATTTACGCCTCCTTAATTCCTTGACGAACCATTGATTATTCACTTCCCGCTGTATATCTTCTAATTTATGTATATTTTGGTTCCACCATAAATTGTAATTTTTATTTGGCTCATTTATTAATGATTTTCTCTTAATTGCTGTGTTCGAATTAAAATCTTGCAAATTAAAACAATAGCCCCAGATTTCCATAGACATTTTAGCTTTATTATTAACTTCAGTTCTGATTTATGTACAATAGCATTAAATGCTTTTCAAAACAATTATATTTCAGTGTGCATTGTGAACTGAAAATGCAGGTCTGGATATTCACTTATATTTTATGGCAAACATGTTGAGTGAAAGTCCAAACTTAACCGGAAGTGGCGGAAAACATTAGGTCAAAAGTCGAAACTAAAACTGATCTTGACACCATCGACTATTGTTTCACTACGTGTTGTACGAGCTGCATCTGTTTTCACTATCCGGCCTGAAAAAAGTTCCCTCCTTCTTCCTTTTTAGGTTTAACGCTTGCCCCTCTAATTTTCTTCGTTTTCCCAAACAAGCAGTCAACTGAGTAAAATAATATTTACAGTTTAGCATGAAAATGTTTATTTCTGACAAAATTACATCATAAACCAAATTGTTATTTTATTTATATTTACTTTTATTGCTTCTTTTATCAGGTTTTAAATTATTTATTCCATAAGAATTCCATTATATTTATTTATGTTTAAAAATATGTATATTTTTTGAAGCATACAATTTTAATTTCAGAATAATTAGAGTAACGCCGAGCTAATTAAACAGTTTTATGAATCCAAACCATATAGACTATATAAACCGTTCCATTCAAATATGTGAAATAATATTGCTTGGTGTGAAGCGTCTATTTAAAATTATTTTGTTTTTAATATTTCTAATTAAAATTTTTTTCCTTTTTCAGCTTCATAATTTTTGGAGTTGGAAGTTTTTGAAAACTTTGAAGCTAAATTGTTCGTTAAATGTAAAGTTGTTCAACCTTTCACGTTCATTTAATTTTACACAGTTACAGCTGTTTTTTAATAGCTATTCTTTAAAGATAAGGCATGTAATTAATATTTTAAAATCTAAAATGCTTAAAATACAAATTATTCATTTTTTGACATTTAATTTTGACCTTCATTTTTTAAAGTCAAATATTTTTTAAAAAAGTGTGCATAGCATAAAACCCCCTATTATGTATGCGTAAAAAATATTCTATATTAAAATTAATAGATAGTGGACAAAAATACAAAGCAATAAAAGTTTGGTTTAAAAAACATAAAAAAAATGATAATTTTACTAATAATTATATTTTTAGAGCTCCAAATCGCCAAATTAAACATGTTAATCAAAAAGGACCGGCAGAAGATAAGCGTTTGGAAAAAATGAGTCTCCTAAATAGAAAATGCTTCGGCATTTTAAATATGGTGATCAATTAAGAAATAAATAATGTTTTATAACACAGTTATGTCCTCTAAATAATTTATATAAATTAACAAAACAATCAACTTCTACTGTTTTAATATAATTTTCTTTAGCTTTCGAATTTGTTTAAAGTTGTGTGATATGCAAAAATAAAAATCAAAAACAAAGAAAAAACGTTTTTTGTAACATAATATGGTCACCACAAAAAATTATTTACCTTTCGATTTTAACTTAAAATATAGAAATAGATAACCATTTTAACTATTAGCAAATTCATCAATAATTTACACGTAGAGAATGGAAGCTTTCAACACTAACTTCAGTTAAACAATTTTAAATTAAATTCCGTTACAATGCAAAATAAAAAATGGTTAACTTTTATAAATTGACAAGTTTAAAATTAATACTTGTTTAACTGTTATCTCTAAATCAAAATTGAACACGTTAGCATAGAATTTACAAATTTGTTTAATGGAACAATTGAAATATTAACGAAAAGAAATAAATAAAAAATAAAAATTGGAATATATAAATGATGAAAATTCCTCCTCATGGAACCAGAATTAAACTTTCGGTAGAAAGGTAACCTTTTTTGTTTAAAAGCTTATTATTTTAAAATAAAAAGTCGAATATTATTTTGTTATTTTTTAATTTGTCTCTTTTAATTGAAAATTTAGATATTTTGTAACAAATTAATCTTTTCATGTTAAAATTTTTGTTCGTTCTTTGCTGAAAAATCTTTCCTATTAAAAAATGGGCATTTTTGGTTTTAAAGTTTATCCTTATTGGTTGAATATTTAACTACCTGATTAAAGGTTTTACTCTTTTGTAGAAAATTCGATTTTTCGTTGGAAAGTTATTTTTCTATATAAAAATTAAGCGAAACCATTTTTAGTTAAATATCGATACTTTTCAGTCACAAATTCAACTATTTGGTGGGAAATTATTGAGTTTGGTCTAAAAATTGAAGGGTGTCGCGGGAAAAGTCCATCGGGACAAATTTCTCAGGAGAGAGAAAAAACCTTTTCAAAAATTAAGTTCACAAAAAAGAAAAAAAACTGAGAAATCACATTTGAGAAATTTACTTCTGTCACAACGGTGTAAAATCCATGGAATTTTTGTATAGGGTTTCTTAGCTCCTGGTAGAAACCCTTATATTTTCGGTTGGGTCTCCGTCCGTCTGTTCATCTGACCATCGTTTTTTTGTTGCATAAAAATAATTTCAAACTAAAATTGAACAAATTTTGTGTCATAAAAAAAATTCATTTTTTCATCAAATTACACGTGCGGGATGAAAAAGAACACCGAAAACACGTGACCAAAGGCTGAATTCATTGAAGCCGAATGCAAATGAATGTCGCGTAGGTGTCCTATAACCACAATGTCCGGTAGAATTCTAGAAAATTTTTGAGCCAATAAAACGTTTTAAAAAATGGCTCGTACATAATTATGCCAAGGCACACTTAATTTGATCTTTTTTGGTACAAAAATTAATCTTCTTGGTTGAAAATTCATATTTTTGGGTAGAAAAGTCAACTATGTTCTTAGAAAATTCCTTGATTTTTGCAACTGTTTTTCAGAAAGTTCGTCTTTTTGACATATAAACTTTCAACTGTTTGGTAGCAAATTCTACTGTTTGGTTAAAAATTAACTTTTTTCTTTAAAATTCCTATTTTTAGGTTGACAATTCATCTGTAGCGTAGAAGTTTTTTTTGCTTTGAAATTCAACAATTTAGTTAAAAATGAACTCTTTGGTTAAATTTGATTAAAAGTAATTTTGTAAACTAAATATTTAACTAATCCTTTTTTCGTTTGAAAATTAATTCTTCAGTCAAAAATTATACTACGTATTTGGTTAAAAATTGATTTATTTTGTTGAAATTTCGATTTATTTGTAGAAAAATCATCTTTTCGGCTAAAAATTTCGATAGTTTGATACCAAATTCATCTGTTTGGTTAAAAATGAACTAAAAAAAACTAAAAATTCAAATCTTTTGTAGAAAATTAATCTTTTTGGTTAAAAATTTAGCAATTTGATTGAATTCTTTTCCTGCGTCTTGACTGAGAAATCCTTCCTGGCTGAATGCTTAACTCATTAAAAATTCACTTTTTTTTAGTGGACATTTATCTTTGATGAAAATTCAACTAAGGTAATTGCCCCAGTAATCGTGACGGTCCCAGTAATCTGTTTCGCTGAAAATTATTATTCTTTAGTTTAAAAACTCATTTTTTCAAGTTTAAAAGTCGAATCGTTTCCAAGTAATTATATATTTATCTTGAAAAATCAACTTTTTTTAACGAAAAATTCAACAAATCAGTCTCTATTTTTGTGCTTTCATTCTTTGAAACCAAAAATGCAGGTTTAAATGAAGTAACCATTGCCAGATTTTGTAGACATTTTCATCACACCTATCATTGGACAAAACGCATAATATTTCAACATTGCGCTTTGACATTAGACCAAAATTTTGTTCTGAACACCTCTCTAATAAGGAAAGCACTTTTTAATAAGTTTCCTGCAGCTGATGCGGGTACAGAGTAAATGTCATAGATGATGCAGCGGAAGTTACTATAACAAAACCGTTACTGTCACTAATCGAATGCACCTCAGTCCATTTTCATGGTACCCCATTCACGCTAGCACGAGGAACGAATTAGCCGTTATATAAATAGTCTTACTTGCACTGTATTCGAACCAGTGACTGCTGCAATTGCGAATCTGACAGAAGCAACATGACACGTATAGCGCGTTCCTACGATTATGACAATATACCTACAGACCACAAGAATATTAAATTTTAGATGCTTAGCTGACAACAGCATCCCGATTCTCTATTTTTCACTGCAATTTCGCTCTATCAGGTATTTCAGTTGTGAAGCGGCTGAAATTAAAACAGGATCCGCTAACAACCTTGAAACATTTTTAGTTCTTTATTATAAAAATTATAATTTATAATATCTGTTAGCTATTTTCTAAACAGGTTAGAGTTAATCCATCTGTTAAATTAGAGTGTTGATTTGAGAAAAGCAGTTTTGTTCTTGTTTTCTGTTCATATTATTATACCATTAGGCCATTTCCCTATCGGGGTAAGCGTGACTCACTCGGCGAGGAAAGGAGTAATGTGGGGAATGGGGTTTAGATTTATAGATTGATCTAGAATTCCCATTCGATTTATTTAAATAGCAGATTCGATCTCTCTAGCGAACACCCCAAGTGAAGAGCCTCACAAAGTCATCATGTGAAGTTCCCCACTCGGGCCCATTAGTATCCATGGTCTTTTGTTTCAGGAGTCATTCAGTCCACTGACACTATTTTTATAAACTATTTGTCACCACTCTTGTATGTCCCGACATACCTCTCTATAGCTTCATTCACGTTCGTGCATTTTTGTATGCAAAAAATCTGTAAAACATTCCAATCAATGCAGATTTTGACTATGCTAGAGTGCTAGACTATAGACCAATAATATAATGCTATATAGGTCGCTTTTCCAGCTCCACACACTTTTTATGTGTGCCTGCGTAAACAGTACCAAGTTTTTATAAACCACTTTCAACTGTAGATGAGACTTTTCTTAATTTCTTTAGTTGTGCCTCCAAATTTGCTAGAATCCACAGGACAAATGCTATCAAAAGAATTATATTTAGAGGTTCTGCAAACTCCATGGTTTTCAATACGTATTTCCTATCAGAAAAAGGACGTTTTTGTATATTTTATTCAGTATCGTCAATAGTAGGTGAGTCGAGGAGAAACTTAAAAATTCTCTTTACAATTAGCCATAGAAGACAAATCAAAAATTAGTTTTTATATATCACCCCCGAAAGCCTGTTTGATAGGGTCTGAACAGGTTATTATTGTTTATAACTATCTTATCCCATATTTTCTCAAAGTTCCTACTTTTGTCCACTTTTCAATAAGGGCGAAGTTGAATCAAATTAAATTTAACAAACATTTTTATTTAAAAAAAATTATTATTGTTTATAACTATCTTTGGTCTTTTCTCAAATATTAAACTTTTTATCTACATTCGGCTTACAATTAGTCTAATAATAATTAATGCAAGTTAATAAAATAATTGTTGAAACAATTTATGATTGCTTATAAATATCTCCTTTAAAATCAATGCTAGAAGGTTACGGGATCCATGTAGAAAATTTGAAGAATATTTCAAATATCTTATGTCTATTTATTATTTGTTCATACACGGAGAGACTTTTGGTATTAATATTTCTTTTATCGTCTTTATGGATTGAAAATTCATCTTTTTTGGACAAAACCTTATAATTCTTATTTAAAAATGAATTTTTTGTTGAAATTTATCTTTTTCTGTTCGTCCTCTTGTACCGCAAATTCATCTTCTTTTGGTCAAAAAGTCATCTTTTTTATTTAAAAAGAAGCTTTCTTCATAAAAACTAAACTGTCTTCGAAAAAGATTCATCTTTTTGGCGTGAAAATTAATTGTTGGTAGAAAAAGCATCTTCCTTATTTAATAATTACATTTGTTGTCGAAAATTAATC
>JAAAKG020143314.1:0-11393 GCA_010014905.2 Druon quercuslanigerum
ACCGTCCCTAGTAAATAAGCTACCAAGGTATACGAATTTATCAACTTGTTCAATTCTCTCATCATTCAATACAATATTGTATATTGTTTTCTCACTCGTTCCTTCGAAAACCATAGTTTTTGTTTTATTTACGTTATTTTTGAGGCCCATGCTCTTCGATTCTATTATATTAATATTTAGTTGACAAATTGTACTATTTCAAATAAAAAAAAATTAGGCATGCTAATCAATCGCATGCTAACGGAATGCGATTGTTTCAACTGCACATGTGCCGAAAAGCATTATTATTGATAGTACATCTCTATTGATTTAAAATAGACCCGCGCTTTTCGGCATATGCGCAGTTGAGAAAGTAGCTTACAGTGGGCGTATCAATAAAAGACCGAGACAGCCAATGAACGTTGCTGGACAAAAATATCTTGACGACGCACGGTAGAGGTGGGGGTTTCCTCCAATGGGAAACATTCGTGAGCGTAAACGTTTCACGATGGGGGAAATCCGAAATAGGTGGCAGTTTACTGTATTATAAGTAGTAGATGTTAGCCGTGAAGGCAGAAGTTGGCATAGGAAAATTTTTTTCATCGTCTTACGCACAATTTAGTCCTCTTTCAATCATCCTATAAGAATTTTCTTCTACAACATACGTAAAAAAAGAAAACTTTTGTGTCAGAACAGGGGTTTGTGGAGGAAAGTTGTTTATAAGATATGTTCGGCGAAGATTGCCATTGTCTCCATCTGGGATGATTGCTGGAGAGATTGATCAACGACCCCTGTCGGAGAGCACGGATGAAATTTGTCTTTAAGCAAGTCACGAATTAGTAGCTAGGTCTCGGATATGAGAAAAATGCATCGGATATTGATGTATTTTCGTAAATACTCTCCAAACTTTAAGAAAAAATTGACGAACTTGATGTGATAATTCTAAAACGATTCATCACTTTTTTGTGAATAATTACAAAAAAAATATTACTAGGGATTGGGAAAAAGATTCACAGAGAACTCACGAGCTGTCTCGATGCATCAGGGAACTGGGAAGTAGGTTCGCCTGCACGTGTCCCGCACACACGTTCACCCAAATGCACGGCGCGTTTGTGCGCGAATGTGTTGTTTGAATTCAGTTGATGAGTGGCGAGAGGTTTCATAAAAACTATTTCGTTTGGCCTTGGTGGCTACGCGTGCTCACGCACTTTCGGTTTATGTTTAAAAATTGGTGAGCCAGCATGCTGACAGGTTCGAAGACTGCAATCATCGAATCCTCTGAGCTGAGAATTTATAAATTAATATAAATTAAATCGCACAAATAAAAATGTTATTTTTATATTTAAGTCTCAATTTTTCAGGACCTGTTCGTAAAAAACTTGGAAATTTATCCATACATTTTTCATAGAAATAAGGATTCAATTTCATTTTGTATCTAATATCCGAAACCTAGCCAAAATTTCGGGATTTTTTTTATTATAAATTTTTTTCTGTAAGGTTTTGTAGTACGAGTATGTTGTTTGAATAAGGAACATGGGGCTTCTAGATTGATCTCAAATCTAAACCTTCTCCTACAGATCCCTTACTTGCCCTTATCATACAAATCCTTTGATTCCCGGTAGTACAACGAAGTTAGAATCGACCGAGTTACGCTAATCCTAAAAGCGATTTGCCTTAATGGCATACTAATAATAATTTTTTTGTATTTCATTGGGGCGTGCAGATTCAGAAACAAAAATTGAAATCGCCTTTAACGGACGGTCTGACTCATGCAGCCTCTGGCCAAAGAAAAGAGAATGAGCTCCTAAGTAGTTAGTTCAAAATAATCTTTATTTATCATAACATTTTCAAATACATTTGTTTTTGAAATTTGTATAAATATCTTAAACGATTGTACCCTAAATTAGTTTTGAATTTAATTTAGTAATAATAATTGTTTTTTATTTAATATAGTTATGTGTATATGTTCGAAGGAAATTATACTAAAAAACCTGTTTAATTTCTTATACAATAATTTAACTTATATACTAACTTACAAACTAATATTTACAATACTTACATGTAACTTTAGCTACACCCTACCTTTGAGATTTGATACTAATATTTGCAATTTTATTTTTGTCAAATGAAGAGGAAATTTCTATTTTACATTAAACGGCAAGTTCTCATACTGCAATTTACATGTGCATTTAGGTTACCTAAAGTAGAAAGTTGCGTGTTAAAGAAATCCGTGGTTAGTTTACAAGTTTTCTATTCCATCGTACTTATTCGAAGTTTTGTGTGCAGAATGGAGGTTCTCGTACATTTTTCTGCATTTATTTGCATGTGCAGGCACTTATTTGTACTCTGGAGTTTTCGTATATTCGATTTACAGGTACTTACCCATATGGAGGCAGCATATAACATTATAGGTCTAATAATCGTTGTATAGGTAGTTAGTTTAGTTTAGACACTCATTTTGATCTTCCCACACATGAGTGGGAGGAGTGAGAATGGTAACACTTGCTCTCTTTTATTGTTAGAAGTTACAATTTCTAGAGGTATTTTCACCGTAATATCTTGGCAAAAGATACCATTTGAAGGTAGTACTCTCCAGCATTAGGTGTAAATGGTCAGAGTTAACTCGAAAACGAATCAGAAAGTATCATTTAGAAATAGTCATATATTCTAAAACATGGCTATGCGGCATTTATTACCATTTTTAATAGCAATAAACGAAATTTGGATTATTCATAACTCGTGAAAAAACGTAGAGGTAAAATTTACCATTTCAAATGGTAAATTCCACTTCTAGAGGCAGAGGTAGAATTTACCATTTGAATCTAGTAGCATTTGAAAGGGTAAATTCTACAACCGGAAAAGTTGATTTTGTCCGCGCAACCTGCGCTTAATTCAAATGCGCATTCTTTTCGAAGTGACGCCAGTGAAGACACATGAAAAAAAGTATTGAAAAATAACCGTCTTCACGTCGTCAATCGGAATCCTTGTCGTTTTTTTGTGCCAAAAACCATCTCGTAGCGAAGTATTTTACTAGTTTTTTACTAGTATTTTACTTGTGTCGTAGTGCCACAGAGATTTTTGGCTTTTGACGATGCATGTTTGTGATTTTAACCGTGAATTTATATCTATAAAGTATTATAATTATTAAATTACAACAGTCTTCATTAACCCGTAGCCATCCACTCTATGCTTCCTATAAAGAAGAGTGGAATTGAGAAATGAAGTCATATGTTTGTCGACTTTTAATCGATTTTAATTTCTCATTATTATTACTACAAAGTTCTTGATGCTGTGATTCTCATTTTTTATGTCTATTGTCTTGCTTGAAAATAATATTTTTTGTAGTCAATATTAATATTTGTTAAAAATATATTATTGTATTAATAAAACTATCATACGTGACCTTTCTTTTTTTTACCGATAAAACAAAGTTTGTTGGATATACTGAATTCAAATTCTGCTGGAGCAGACCTTTTACAACAATACAAATCCAAATGTATATTGTCCAACACAAATAGGAATTAGGTTGTTAAAGAGATTCTTCAAATCGAATTTAAAGGCAAAACCTATTATTCAAATTTACCTACTTACAGGTATATAGAAATAACAAGAGAAATTTGCAATTTATTCCCCACGCTAAAAAAACTGCTTTTTCGAAAGCTGTGCCGGCTCGTGGAAAACTGTGGTGCTACCTTCATTATTTGATTAAAACAGAGAAAAAAAACGAAAATCCATTTATGGAAAATTTTCAGAGGAACCAGAGATAAATGAAATTGGTATGTTTCCACAGTAATGAAATTATATACCGCAAAAATGGATATTCAAGAGTTTATGCACGCTGTACATCAAAGGGAGTTCTCTTCGTATGTGTTCAATTTTGGTTGTTTTATGTTTCAAATAATATGACAAATATAATTTTTAAAGTGTCGGACTAGAGCATACAACGGGCGAGCGAAAAGATGTCTATTTCATTTTCTTTGAAACTGCGGAACTACCCAATTCGGGAACTTTCTTGCTAATATATGAAATATCTGGTATTATTTGTGAAATTATTTAAATATTTCGAAAAATCATTTTCATAATTCTATCTATCTGAAATCTTTCTGAAATAATAGAATTATTTGTGAAGTCTTTTAAACCTTTTAAATAAATTCAACTACTTTAATATTCGGGGATTTTATTACGTACTTAGAATGGCCGGCTACTATAAAATGGGATCACACTCACACCCATTCAATACAACGCTGCTGAAGACTGGTGATCTTCTCAGTATAAAAAACATCAACCCAAGACGACTCTCTCGGTTCCACCCCCCCTCCCCCTCCCATTCCTTGCTTATTAACTAAAGTTGGGTGGGACGGAAGTTAATAACTACAGTATCCACCATATGAAAAATTGGTACTTAACTTGAATATGATTTTGACTTGCAAAATAAACTTATTGAAAAAAGATGGTAGTTGGGCGTATAATCTAAACAATGAATAATACAAGCAATAAAATAGCCTCGGAAAGGACGGAAACTTTGACAATTTGTATCTAAGATTCTCATTTTAATCATTCTGATCAGTTCTAACAGAACATTACGATTTACCATCTAATGTTATAAGGCGTTGAAATTAAAGCAATTCAACTTAGGAGCCTTGCAATTTATTGTTTTAAACGAGTACACGTTTGAATTTGAAATTTCTCGATTACGAATACTTTAAGTTTTAATTTAAAATGCTTCAAATTAAGAATTTTTCGATTTTGCATGGTTTAATTCGTTAGATTTGTTTTAAATACTTGAAAACAGATTTCGGTTCTAAAATGAACTGTAATCTAATTAATTCTTTCTGAATTGCCAATCATCAATCGAATCAAATCCTATCATCAGTAAAAATCTTGTATAAAAAAAGCAATAATTATCATTTCAGAAATTAATCATTGATTATCAAGGTTCATTCAAGATTAGCAAGTTGGAAACGATGGAAAGCTAACAAATAAAACTCTGATAATGGACTCAGCTCAAGGTAATTTTCAAATATCTAATTAAGCTTGAGGAGTTGCTCGTTCTTAGTTAGTAAATGCCTTCGGCTGGACTCTTCGCTTCTAATTTTTTGTGTAAACGTGCCTCGCTGGAGACTGGGGAACGATTCCAGCCGGTAATCGATTTCATTCTATAAAAACGGGTACGAGTAAATCTGGTCATCTCCTTGTTAGTTTAAGGACGGTAAACGTCAGTTGCACAGCACCAAGCACGGAACAGGCGACGCGCTGTCTGCCAAGTCGATGGAGGTAAAAGCCAACAGCCGATCCCCGACAGCAACACAGCCTTGCCCTGGACTTGCTTGCCCGGTTGTTCGACTCGCTTGCTGCCATGCTGCCTGCGAGATTGCCTTGATGCCTCTCATGCCTCTTGCCTGCCCGCTTATTTCTCCGCCTTCTTCGGCGTTAATATATTCCCTCTGGGCATGTTACATACCTACGTGCAGGCTGACTGGGATACTTTTAGGTCAGCGCTTGCGAGAGGCTTATTATAACAACGATGAAAAATATCGTAAACAGCTCCATACACCAAGAACGAAGATTCAAGGAAAATCCCCTAGAACAAAGTCCTTACGAAAGCTACGAGAACAATATATTCAAGTTTATAGATTATTTTCAAAAACTTTTAAATTTTTCTAGATGGTTTAAAAGTTTCCATTGAGCAATAATTTTTTCAATACCTGAGTACACTGATTTTGAGAAAATAAAACTCTTGTTATGTGTTCACTTACTTAGGATTAATTAACAGCTCATAAATTTTACATTTTTACTGACGGTCTTATAAAATTCAATGGAAACTTAATTTTTATTCATGAATAATAGAATCAATCAAACAAAATATGTGATAAATATAGGCGTGTCCAAGCAAAAACAAGGAGCACCTTTTCCATAACTCTGCTGGATTAAACTTTCCTAAAAAAGATTAGGCGGATTTGAAAATATTTTTGTTAAATATCTCCGGGATCAATAGTTTCAGATTTTTTACAAAGACCCTCATGAAGTTATCAGAAAATGATCAGAGTATTGTCCGAGGGATCCTTGGTTTAAAATAATAACGAAAGATTCAACCCTTCAGTGGTCAGGAGAGAATTAGAAAGTAGAAGCTGATTGATCCAGCCGACCTTTTTTTTCAATTTTCGTCTCCAGGCCTACCTTGCTTATAGTTATAGTTGAAGTTATAGCGTGAAACTCTTAAGATAATTTTAGAAACTTACGATACTGTCCTTGACTAGGCTTCAATCTTATGCTAAATTCCAGATTTATCGATGCCGTTACTGTGTATCGAAAAGGCTGTTTTGTAAATTAGATATATATAATGATCAGATTGTACCGTGTGGAAATAGATTAGCCTCTTCATCTTCTCAGTTTAATTCAAATTGAATTTATTCATTTTGTACAAACTCGAGTCAGAAGCTGCTGATGTCGGGCTTACTTTTAAATCAGATTTTAGGGTGTAGATCGGACAGAGAAACTACGGGGGTAAACGAGAATTTGATTCCCTGAGAAAAAAATGAAAAAATACCTGGCAAATCGAGACAATTTATTCTCGAATATAACAAAGCAAAAATACTTTTTTGTCTACGTGGACGAACTTACTTCTGAAGTGAATTCGAAATTTGTCTAATTTTATAATTTTATGTTTTATTCTTATGATTTAGGTATACTTTTTATTCTTCAACGAATTTAATAATGAATTTGATGATATGATTGTTTGAATGTTTCAATTGTGAACATTTGTTCTCAGGATTTTAAAAAAATGTTGACTTTGGACCGCTTCAAATTATAAAATATTTCACGTAAAAAAATAGTAGTTTAGGTACCTAGACACTCAAGTTGAATTTTATACGAGGATGCAGAATTTAACTTTCGAGCCGAACATGAGGGCGGTAAAACTTCATCCGAGTATAAAACTGCTTTACTGCCGTGGTGCATACGACACTATCTGAAAAAGACAAAATAAGCGTAAATTTATCTGCCCCAGGAGTGGAAGTAAAATGGCGCTCAATTGTACCGCGTACACACGCTTATGGGGCGACATCATAACTTCAAAATCCACTTTGTAGTTTAACTTAGTTTTAAAATGAATTCTTCTCAATCTTTTCTGTCCCTTCTCACTGCCTTCTTCCTCCTTGTTGTCACTTTACATGCAGCTCGTCGCAGTACAATAAAGTTATATTTTACTGTCGCTCCACGCGCAGATAAAGTGCGCTTGTTCTGCCCATTTCAGCTAAATTAAATTATTTACTTTGTTTACATTTTAAATTACAATTTTTTTATTTTGAATACTTTGAAGTTTTTCAATGTTTTCAAGGATCAATTTTTGAAAGATTTTAATTTGTATTGCATTAAAATTATTATATAACTCCTTTTTTAAGATATTTAATTTTAAAAAAAAATTCAACTTAAAAATGCCAGATTTGATTTTTTATTAGATTGTAAATTCCTTTAATTTTCGAAACCTTAGTTGTACATGCTTCCCATTCTGAATTAAAAGTCTAAAATTGCAAAGTATTCCAATTTCAATTATTTAATTTGCTTTTCAGACTTCAATCATTCAAATTAAAATTTTTTTATGGCTTGAATTTGAAAATTGGAACTCCCGGGAAGTATAGCAACTTTTCAAGTAGCGGAGACTCATTTAAATTCAAAACAATTTCGATTTTTCGTATTTTCATATCCTCATTCTTTTAACTTGGAAGTTTGAAATAAATCTACATAAAATTGTTCATTATCGATAAATATACGTATATGTGGTTTGGCATAGCCATTTGTAGGTACATAATATGTTAAATAAAAAGCATTTTCAGAATTTGCGTGCTCTCATAAGCTACGTTCATATAAAAAACCACCCCACTTGCGTAAATATTTTGATCTCATGTTATATTATTTTATTCATCTTCAATTTGCGGAATATATATCACGGAACACGTAGTAAAATTTTAAGCAAGTTAGAGATAATTTCAACTCTCATGAACTACGCCTGAATTGAGAAAAAAGTGCCACCAATGCATAAAATGTAATAATCTCATTTGGTGTTATTTTATCCTGCTTTTAAATTGAATAATAAGTATATTTTGGAACATGCCGGTGTTTTAAAAGCAACTTAAGGACCATTGCAGCCCTTGTAAACTATCACTATATTGAAAAAAGCACCTCAAATGAATAAAAACGTTGTAATCTTATTTCCTGTTATTTGACCCTAATCTGAATTGAAGCATAATTATTTCGAAAAATATACATACAGGTCCTTTTTGTCTCAAGATATCTAAATTTATTAGGAAATATGTGTCCTAAAAAATAAATCTTTGTAATCTTTGTAAAAACTTTTTCACCTATAGTGGCACTGGAACTTGCGACTTACACGTTCGTGCAGAAAAATCTAAGCTGGTGTTTTCTCGATTGTTCACGCCACAGCCAAGTAAAGTGGAATTTAATCATCTAGAGAACTAAGTAATGCTATGCGCATCCCCAATCTACCCCTTCTTCTTGCAACTGCGCATCGCAACTTAGATACTTCTGAACGAGCGTCCTGGCTCGTTCCAGTCTGCGGCGATTGGGGAAAGCATTGTGTGCAACGAGCGGGATGCGTCGATTACCAACGGCAAATCTACTATTATTTTCAAAGGGGGAAAAGCGACTCCACAAAAATGAATCCTACACCCAACCCCCTGGGGTGGGAGGGGGTTTTGTAACTTAAACATTTTTAATAGGAACCTCTATCTTTTACTGCAGATTCATATTCTCCACGAAAACTTGCGTATTATGGGTATTACACCTTCTAGGTGTGGGTTACATTTTTGTCACTTTTTCCATTCGAAAATAAAAAGTTTTCATTACAGATCATTTTTTTTGGATGGATGCATATTTCTTCAGATATTTCGATGGCTCAAGATAACAAAACCACCCAGTATATTGTAAGAAATATACGCACCATTACATTCCTCAAATTCGACCCCTGCATTGAGAAAAAGGCATCCTCAATATTCATGAAAACATGATAATCTCTTTTTCTGCCATTTTATCCTAATATAAATTGAAGCAAATATATTTTGAAAAGAATAAATATATTGTAAGAAATTTACGGACCATTACTTCCTTTGATAACTGCCTTTGCATTGAGAAAAAGGCACCCTAATGCATAAAACATTATAATCTCATTTCCTATTATCTGCTTCTTCTCGAAATTAAAGAATAAGTAACTCGCTACAGGTAGCTATGTTTTGGGTTTTCATAAGCAAGCTATTATTTTTCCTCAATACATATTTAAATTTGGCTCCAATGATTAATTATCATACATTGTTATATCCTCATCCTAATGACATGGTATTAGTTTTATGCAAAATTTGACTTCGTTGCTTTTCATCAAATATCCACACCTTGAGACCTCCTGAGTCGGATAAAATTTTTTTACGAAGGTGTCTGTCTGCAGTGTATAAGACTGTATCGTCTGTCTGTTGTATTTTGTAGGGGTTTTATTGATTGAAAATTGTTCTTCTCCAAAAAACAAAATGTTACTTTTAAGAAGACCTGCAAAATCACGCTTAACCTATTTCTGATGCAACTCACGCTTTTCTTTTAAACAGCAAAACTTCTATTAAAAAATCGAAAATTCAAATTTTTATCCAAACAACATGATATATAAAAAAGTCTACAAAAGAAATGCGTGTTTTCAAAAGGACCTGCAAAGTCGCATTTTTTAAATAGAAAAATGTTACAGTAATTAGAATGTTAATTATTTTACATAATTTATCAAATAATTTTCATGAAGCAAGGGCCGGAGTCAGATTAAAAAATGATTAGACGGGTGTGTATACTTAAGTATAGCATATATAAGTGTATAATTAAGAATATATAATTTATTGCATAATGATAGAAATACATACAAAAAATCTGGCGCAATCTAGTTCTCATTTGTAGTCAAGTAGTCTCATTTGTAATGAGAATGTGTCCCTTACGCTTACGACAGATAAAGCCATAAGTAATTTAATTTTCGTTTGATTCTTAAATCAATACACATTTAGCAATATCTTTAAATGTAGGGGTTTCGAAGATTTTGTAACATTTGCAAGTAAGCTCCTGTACATAAAGCATTCTCTGGAGAACGTGCTACCCTAAAATAAAGTTTCTTTGATTTGTGTGGCATTCAAGTATGTCATAGTATATATATCAACCATGATATTGTGCAAAGGGATTTACCGATGTGGTTGCGATTTCCACCCATGCACAGGTAGACTTTTTGCTTGAAATACGTGCCCGGTTGGCTTAAAAAATGTATGGCTCTGGTTAGAATAATTTGATTTTTAATATAAAATATGGCGTTTTTCGAACATTCTTCAAACTTTTAATAAAAAAATATGGTAAAAATCTTATTCTTTCCAAATTTGAGGACTTATGAACTTCATAATTTTAAAAAATTCGTTGTTGCGACTACTTTTTGCCCGTAAGACGTAATTATGGTCTCGGATACAATTTAAATTTTATGCAATGAAGTTTTGGACAGTGATATTCAAATCCCAACTGAAGCATGGGTCACCTTACACTGGCGCAAACATTATTGCCTAACTTTTAAACAAGTCCTATATCATTTTATTTTAAAACCAAAAAATGCATTATTTCTCAAATTTTAATAAATATACATTTTTCATTGCGAATTTTTTACTGTCGAAAATTTCATATATTCCATCTGAAAGCTTGAAAAATTTACTAGGAAAAATTATTTGAAATTAAAAATAAAATTTATGTAACCAGAGCTGTCGATTGTCTAAACCAGCCGGACACGTACACGGATAAAAATGGATAGTCAAACTTGAAGTGTCAACATTTAGATGGTCAGTTTCATTTTTTAAGTAGTACTAAGTACGATTCACAATTTTTTCTTCATAGACATACCATAATTTTATATTCCACATGAATATGCACAGGTGTATGAGACTCACTTTCAGGATAATCAAATTGAAACTCCAGAATGTCAATCAGAAGTGGTTGCGCCAGAAACTATCGAACGCCGAGCGAGCACACCCGAAATCCATTTTCGATGCGATTGGCATACAGCGACATGTTTGCCGTGTTACACAACATTTTTAATTAATTTAAATATTTTTTCATATTTCGAACATTTGTGAACTGTTGAGAGTGGATAAAATATGGTGAACATGTTTGAGATTGTGTTAAGAGGTTTGGCTGAAAACGTGCTAAAAATTTATTAATTCGCTCATAATGAAACAAGACTTGTGAGCCTTGTAATACGCATTTAAATTGTTTTATGAATTTTCCAGCTCTCCAGCCTCTAGTGCTTAAAGTAATATGTTGTCAAAGTTTTTGTGCTTACTCAATCATCCCAGGCGGAAAAATTATATATAGTTTAAATACAGTGTGAAGTTTTATATATA
>JAAAKG020143315.1:0-11393 GCA_010014905.2 Druon quercuslanigerum
TATATATTTTAATAAGAGTTTATGAACAATTTTTATATATTTTTTGGCGAAAAAAATTTTTTCATCTTTTTCGTCTATTGTGCCTGTTTTCCATAAATGTAATTTTTTTATTTTTTATTTTATTTTTTATGATTAAACGGACATCTACTCGTCCTATCAAAAAATTTTTAATCACAAATTTGTAGATCCTTTTTCGGTGAACAACTTTTGTCTATTTTTTTTTCGTGCCTTATATCATTTTTCGAAAAATGTAAGTTTTTTTTCGAATATTTTTTTTTAAGAATGAAACAAAAACTACGCGTCCTATCAAAAAATTATTGATAAGTAATTTGCATGAGTTTTCTCTCGTTTTTGGATGAGCAACTTTTGTTGTATTCAGTTTTTTCATGGCTTGTTGCGTTTCTCCAAAAATTTATTTCTAGGATTTTTAATGCTGTTTTTTACGAATAAAACAAAAACTACGCATCCCATCAAAAAGAGATAGATAATACATTTGTAGCTTTTTTAATGAAAAACTTCTGTAATATTATTTTTTTCGTAGCTTATGTCGTTTGTCCAAAATTCTATTTTTTTTAGTTTCATTTTTGTTTTTTAGAAATAAAACAAAAACTACTTGTCATAAAAAAAGGAATCTACAACACATTTGTAGATCTTTTTTGGGTCTACAGTTTTATCTATTTATCTTTTGTCGTATCTTGAACAGTTTGGGAACAAACTGGATTTTTCGATTTTTAATTTTTTTGTGCAATTGAAATGTGAATTTTCAATTTTTCAGAAAAATTCGAAAAGTTGTTATGATAATCTTGTAGGGTATTCATAATGCAACGTTTTGCTTCATGTGAAGTTTTCTTCATATCGTGTGTTGTTTGACTTAAAATCATAATTTTCGTTTGGTTTTTGGACTTTTGTAAATGCTATAATTTCAATATTTTTTTAAATAAAAGAAGTCATCGGGATAAACGATTCGTCTTTGTCGGAATTTTTATATCGGTTCGAATGGCTTTCCAACGATCTAAGTATATCTGATTTTTAAAAATAAATTCTTTAATAGCAGAAATCATTAAGAAATCATTTAACATTATTTCAATAATTAAAATTTTAATGATAACCCACTGTTTTTCCCCCTTTTCCTAAAAAATTATATTATTTCTTTCTTTTTAAGCTTCTTCTTCGCTCTGATCCTTGTTATAAATTGTTTTAATAATTTATTTTTAATAAAAAGTTGTTAATCGATTCATATTTAATATCGCATACAATCCCTATTGCAGTTTGAAAAATAATCAATTATTGCTTTTTTGGAAATTTGGAATCTATTTTTTTGAATTGACCTTGAAAATCTCATTAGCGAATATTTTCGAGGTTACATTTGTAAGCAGCACCTAAAAATACGTTAGTATACGTGATTTTAACAGAACGAGAATAGAATTAGTTGTGAACGTGATTCTTGCAAATTTTAATTTTTTAAAATTTTTGGTGAATGTAAGGAGCAAATATGAAACATGTTGGGTCTCCCCCGAATGATACTTTTGCACTCGAAAGAAGATTTTTCAGATTGTTTCAAACAATTTAGGGGATACCATCCAACAGTAGATAATGATCTTATAGTAGATACTCATTCATTATAATCACATTAATATGTTAACACGTATCGTGTGTTAAACATTATTACATTAAATTAATTACTTTACATACATTATTATTTCAAATTAATGATTATCTACTGTAAGGTGTTCTTCTCTACTCTGAAATTCGGAAAAGATATCAAAGTTAAAAATTACCCAAATTTTGTAAGCAATTTATAATCTCATTAGTAAATTTTATTAATTAATTAAAACTCTATAAGATAGTAGCTTTTCCCAATCAACAACCACTTCCTTATTTATCTATAAGTTACTTTTCGAAATTAATTTGCTAATCTTTATTTTTATAAATAATTGAATTCTTTAGGAATCTTCTAATTATTATAGGATAAACCGCCCTAGTAGATGATGATGCAGCAGTAAATAATAAGTAATTCTGATAACAAATAATAGTAAAATAATGAACGGTAATTTTAATATATTAACACGTATCGTGTCTTAGCTAATAATTACATTAAATGATTTATTTCACATACATAATTATTTTTAATTAATGATAATTTACCCTTAGATCATTATATACTAAAGGGTGGTCACCCTTCTCTTTGGATACTTGTAAATTATGCAATATTCCAAGTCATTTGATTTGATTTGTCAATGTAACAAATCGATTCCGTGAATTAATAATCATTGTATGACATAATAGATGGTGCTACTTTTGCATGAGGATGGTCCAAAAAATAAAAATAAATTTTGTTAGCTCTGTCACTCCCTGTTTTATTTAATTTAGGCATCACTAAAAATGATATTACCCTGATTTTATTTAGAATGCTGCCCTTAAAGTATGAGAAATCGACCCTCCCTAGGGGGTTGTAGATTTATAATGACCTTCTTAAAGTTAAAATGTGTGATACTGATAAAAAACTACCCTTAAACTTTCTTAATGTAACTCTTCGGACGATATTTTGTTTTTTCGCAGTTCTTCACATAACTTGTATAAAAGAAGTCCTAGAATCACTTCAGAGATTTGACATGAATATTTAATAGTTTATCGCCCGGTTATGGGGCCGTAACCCACGCTTAAGTCTGGGAATTATTAATAAATAATATCATCTAATACAAACTAATACAAAATTTAAAAAACATTTTGTTGAATAAAATTGGGTTGATTTCCCTTTTACACATAAGAAACACATATTTTCCTGCTTTTGCAAAGTTATATAATGTTTATCTTTTATTTTAAACGGAACTCTTAAGATACTTGGTTTTTAAATAAACCTGCATCACAACTTAGAAATAGAAAACGCTTTATTTAACAGAGTCAACTCGAAAAATTAAGAAAGCAAAAAAATATGTATTTATTTTGTGTAAAAGTGAAATTAACAAAACGCTTTTGAAAGAATGAGTTAAAATTTTTTTATAAGTTTATATTAGGTGATATTATTTTACAATAAATCCTAGATTAATTTTCTGACATCATTGTAAAACAGTATCCCACTTTACGTGGAAGTGTAAAATTAAAGAATCTCTGAAACTTTCCGTATGCGAAATTACGTAAAAAGCTGTAAATAAAGCTGAATATAAATCTAAGGGGAAATTTCAAAAAAATTTTAACGTATTTTTCTATGTATTGTACACATTTACATTTTCACGAGGTCTTTTTTAAGTATTTAGAGCTATAAATATCTAAATTGTACGGAAAAAATCATATTATAAATTTTCAAACCCTTATAGAGGGTGGTTTTCTTAACTCTTAAGAGCTGCATTCTAAATAAAATTAGGGTGTAATTATTTTCAGGGATACCTACAACTATTTTACCCTGGGTTAAACTTTTATTAAATTAAAAAAAAAACCTAAGGAAATTTTTATAGTCTTAACCCTGTTCAACGTTTCCTAGTATTATAGATAAAAATAGCAAATAAATCGTTATGATAATCATCTGAAATATATTTCTATTTATTTCATAAACAACTTAGACTATTTATCAGAAAAGGGTACATTTTTATTATTATTTAAAAAAATGTCTATTGTTTCAATAATAATATTGTTAAATACTTATAAAAATCCTATAATGGCCGTAGAATTGTTTAATAAAATATTTTAATATAAGTCATTGATTTAATGTAACTTATTTGAATTTAAAAAATCATTGATCGCATTAAAATGCAAAATTGTATGGTAAAAAATGTCAAAACCTTATTTTCATTGAAATAGGTTTAAAAAGCAACAAAGTATGATTTTTGAAGAATACTCCATTTCGTCTAAAAGGGGACTAACTAAATTTCAAATAATATTTTATTTGGGCATCTTCATCCTAAATGGAAAGTTATGAATAATAAAATTATATTTTTAATGAATAGTAGTAACTTTTTTCCAACTTTTTAAAATTCTAGACATTTTAATTAGTGAATAATGTTTTAGGTAGGAACAGTCACTAAATATTTAGTGACTTTAGTCAGTGAAATTTTATTCATTACTAATTCAAATTTAGAAAAATAAGACAATTGCGTTATTTCAAAAAAGAGGGTTAACCGGAATTTTTTAGCTGATATCTTAATACAGTTTTTATTCTGTAGAAAACCCCAGTGTCCCGCTTTTATCCACATGCCCCTCTAAGCCCCGTTTTACGGCAATTAATTGCAGCATCCTTGACAATTATTCACTTACGCAGAACACATTTTACACGTTTTTCAATTTTATAATACTTTTTCACTGATGATTATAGAAACGTTTAAAAACCTTTGACACTAAAAAATGAATAAATTTTCATGAAGGGTATCAATTATTTAATTATTTAATAAAAAAAAGAATGATTAATAAAATAAGGAAATAGAATCCTTGATTCATAAGGACGTCACTTACCTCGATCATGTTCGTTCGAAGCGTTTTGTGCAACTATTCACTGAATCCTCTCGATGACACTGTTATATATGTATTTACCAGTACCGGTCTTACATCATCGAGAATTGATATTTTATTTTCGTAAGCTTATCTTCTCTTGCTTCAGGCAAAATTTTCGAATTGGTCTCTTTTTTCAAAACTGGATTTTAATCCACTTAAGTTGGACATCAACTTATCCCATCAGAGCCGTACATTTTCTTTTTAAGAATATGTATTAACCCCTTTACCTTAATTACTTGGATTGTATTGAAAACGGTACATTAAGCTTTGTGGTCTTTTTAAAGTAGTTTGTTTTAAGTAAATTTATTTCTGTACTTCACTCGTTGTCTAATGTGAAAAAGTAATTTCAATATCAAAAATTGACCAATTCCATTTGAGTTCATGCAGTGGTTAGGGTGTCGGAACGATTTGGTATCTGGAATTATCATTTTACTGTAAAAATAAAGGAACACGTATTTCACAGTTTAAACCAAAAAAATTCAAAAACAACAAAACACATTTTAATTTTCTTTTTCTTTTCAATATCTGGAAATATTTTCTACATATATCGTGAGTTTTGTTCTTGGTGCTGCACAATGAAAATAATATGTTTTGAAAAATCGAATTTTTGAATTTTTCTCGGAAAGAACAGAAGGTACAAAAAAATGCAGAGTAAAAAATACCTCTTGCACTTGTTTAATATTTTTCATTATTTACTATCACACATAAAAAATTATTTTTAAAGAAAAAATTTGCTTCACAATCTCAAAAATGGTTAAGTTTCTATGAAACGGATAGGAGAACGACTAAATTTTATACGAAGTAACTGTAAACGAAATATAAGCAAAAATAATAAATTGGGCCTTTCTAGAACATCTACTTTATTATTTCATCACATTTTAAAAACGTCAATAGAATATTTTCAGGAAAACCTTACCTTTTTATATTTTTCAGTATTTAAGAAAAGTTTTTGCTTATGCAAAAAAGTTGACAATGTAGAAATTTTCTAGATACTTCACCTTTCTGTCGAAATTTGTTTACCTTTTGTTCTTTCTGAGAAAAATGTAAAAATTAGATTGTTTCACAATATATAAGATATATGATACATATTGGTGGCTATTTAAGAAAAAGAAGAATATTTAATAGTGGAGTCTTCGAAAAAATCAACTTTCAATAATTTTAGAAAACCTACGTCTACCCAGTGGGCACGAATGTCTCAAGACGTTCTTAGAACGTCCTAAGTCGGGCCAAATAACATTCTAAAAACATTCAATGTTCCAAAGACGTTCTTAGGCCGTATTTGGAACATTCGACGTTTTTGGACGTTTTTTGGCCTGACTTCGAACGCTTTTTTGACGTTCTAAAAAATTCTTTTAAACCTTACGTCCTAAAAACGTCTTTAAATTTCGTGCCGACTGAGTATTTTATCATTATTCAACATTTTTCAATTTTCTCCAATCAATTTAAAGAGCAATAATTTCCAGGTAAATTAACAAAGAATATTCGGCAAATACTTAATTTTGAACCATTTTTCTGTCAATTTGTGAAAAATCGCAGGTCATTGTCAAATGATTGTGACAATTCTAAAAAAATGTAATTAGAATATGAAAAACGCGTTCTCTTCTTTTTACCGTGAAATGAATTTTCCAAATACCAAATTATTCTGACACCGTGACCTAGGCTTTTCTTGAAACTTTTTCTGATTTTAAATGGAGTTGGCTAATTTGTACTTTCCACTCGTTTACGAACCATTGATCAATATAAGGATGAAAAATGAATCTTTATAAAGTATCATATTTTAGGAGAGTTTGCCTCTCAAGGAAATGTTCTTTTTTCACGTACCCATTAATTTTTGTCAGAATATAAACAACGAAATCTTACGAAACATTTTCTTTGGAGAAAGTTTGATATCCATTATAGGTGTATACATCTCTTGCCTCAAGAGAATCTGTGTATTAAATTGACTTATTTGCCCACAACGAGTGAGTGATTTAACGTGGGTGTTCATCTCAGAAGTTTCTTGAACTTGCTATTCCTTCAAGGTTGATCTTCGAAGATCATCGATCCTACGTTAAAATAATCCACATGTAATGCCATATTTGGATTTGAACAGATTTCATGACGGGCGCCAATTTACATTGTATGTTAGACTTTGCAATCTACGCTTGTTATTTTATATCAAGAGAGTTTTCGGAATTTATAGTAACATTTCCATAAAAAAGTTGGTTGAATTCATGATAAAGTTAAGTTTACGTAGTCTTTACTGACAACAATTATTTCTATTATAGGACAAAAAATCAAAGAATATGTTCCTTGTCCCACAATTCAAAAAACATTTTTTTTATCAAAATTGACAAAATTGATTCTTGCAAAAAGAAAATCTATGGTATCTCATTTTATATATTTCGTTTAAAAAATACTTTTTATCTGAGAACTAAAAAATTATTATTTGTTTAAAAAAATTAATTTTAAGAGAAGGTTGAAAAATATTTCAAAACATTTGAAAACATTTCTTTTAATTTCCGGAAATTTCTAGAAAGAATGTAGAAGATTTTAAAGTAATTTTTTTTCAATTTTTTTAAATCACAAAATTTAATAAAAAAAAGTCTGCCCGCTTCGCCGGGACATTCTTATCGCACGCTGCGCACGCGGCTTTCAATTCTGAGCGCGCCTGAGGCGCGCGTCTGTTGAATTTCGCTCTTCGCGCTCGATAAATAGTTGCCTCGCGCTTCACGCTCGGACATAACTACACCTAGCGCTTCGCGCTCAGATACTTCTTCTTTGCATTTGGACTACTTGAATCAAACTTTATCAAAAAGTTCTCTTTTAGATCACACTATTTATATACATCTTCATATTCTGAATTTTCGACTTAATCAAGTATCGGTAATGATTAAGTTGCTCAAAGCTCTGTAGGCTTTGAGGTACACATTGACATCGCGACACTCGCACTGCGCGCTCGATTTTTGACAGATATTTGTAAATTCATATTTTCTGCACCACCTTAAAATAAATTTAAAAAACTACAAACCTTTTTTTATACAATTTTCTCTATCATGAGTTGTTATGCTAAGAATAGGATTTTTGTTTTCATATCATTTTTTATGGATAAACCAAAATATCCTGCAAGTCTTCTTTTAGATTTTTTACATATCACGTGTCTTTTGGCGTAATATTATAATTTTCGATTTTCTGCACAGTACTTACGATAAATAATAACAAAATTACGAATCCTATTCGAAAATGGTTAGAAGACATATTGTAGGATTTTTCAAAAGATATAATTTCTCTTTAAGAATTTTTCTCTCATAGTCTCTTTGATACTATGTCTGCCATCAAAAAGTGATTCATAGCAAATTTAGCTCTTTTTCGGGCAAACAATTTTTGTTAAATCATTTTTTTCGTAGCTTCTGCCGTTTTTACACAAATTTTAATTTTTTTAATTTTTAATGTTATTTTTCACGAATAAAACAAAAAGTACGCGTCCTATCAAGAAGCGATTAATAACGAATTGTAAATCTTTGTTGGTATCGCATTTTCGTAGATACATTTTTTTCGTATCCTGCATAGTTTTACATAAAAATTGAATTTTTGATTTTTCATTATTTTTTGTGCAATCAAAATCTGAATCTTCGATTTTTCAAGAAAATCCAAAAATTTGTTATAATAATCTTGAAGGACTATTAAGCAGCCATGTTTTACTTCTCTTGACTTATAAATCATGCGTTTTTTGACTTAAAACTTTGATTTTCAATTGACTAAAAAAATTTTGAAAATGCTTCAACTCTGAGATAATTCTTTCTATCAAAAAAAGTCATAACTGTAAATTATTTGATTTTTATAATACTGTAAACATACGTACAAAGAATTTTCAAATTCAAAAAAAGTGGTCTTAAAAATTTTCAAAATGCGCTCACTTTTTGATTTTTTATCTAAAATGGCTGGTTAGCGTACTCGTCCTTTCTTTTAGGACCTAAAAAAAGTGTACCAAAGATCGACTTGATCCGTTCATTTTTGCGAGATTTATCATATTTACGGAGAGACAGACTGTAGTATCAAAATTCCGACAATTCTAATACTTTCTCGATCATAAATGATGAGAATGTAAAAAACTTGAGTACATTTGAGAGATATTGAGAGGATTTAAAATAGATAAAAGGTAGTTTACAACTTAAAATATTTCAGATAAATAAAATTAATATGTAGATTTTTGTATTAAATTTTGAAGCTTTTTAAGGATTTTCAAAGGTTTCAAGACGATGAAAAAATTGTAAGATTTTTGGGAAAATTTTTAATGGTTTTTATGTTGACAAATTAATTTTAAGGAACTTTTTAAAAATATTTTGAAACATTGCAAATTATTTCCACAATTTTAAAAAATTTGGAATTTTTCAAAACTTGAATTTTTCCTAAAATTTTCTAAGATAAAAAAACTTGTTAGATACTTTTTCGTCGTATTTGAAATCATCAAAGATCTTTTTGATTTTCCTCACGAATCTTAGGAAAATGATACTTATATTACTTAAAAATAAATACACTGAAAAAATAAGCATTTATTTGCCTTTTTTAATTTCTATTAAAATTGATTTTTCCCGTGAATTTAGAATTTGATGGAATTTATTTCTTTCTTGACTGAAAACTCTTTTTTTTGTGGAAAATTCCACTATTTTGATGAAAAGTCGTATTTTCTAGTTGAATTCAAATTTTTTTGATTTAGAATTAAAATATGTTTAGTTGAAATATGAAGTAAATGTCCCAGTAATCATGACCTTAGTCCCAGTAATCGTGTTGCCAATTTTCTTGCTTTTTATTTAATAATATGCTAAAAATAAGTGAGTTTTACCATTAAATTTTACATTTAACATATTTTTTAAAAATGTATTGAAATCATAACCAAGTTTTACAATTACTGGGACGTTTACCTTATGTTAAGAATTGATCTTTTTTCTTGAAAATTCAACTATCTGGTTGAAAAATAACTTTTTTGTTGAAATTTTTATTTGGAACGTTTGGAAATTTCAAAAATCTCTTTGAATTTTCGAAAGTATCTTAGGAGAATTATATTTATGTACCCATAAAAATAAATAAGCAACTTACTTAGAAAAATTAATAGTTATTCTATGAATACTACTGAATATAAAAAAATATACCATGAACTTTCCTTTTAAAAAGAGTTTATAGAATATTTGGAAAACTATGTTTTAAGTGAGGAGTAAGCAAACAAAATATGATATCCACTTTAGAATATTTCTTAATATTTAAAGATATATTGTAGCTTGAAATCCCTTCATAAAAATCAATTTCTAAATGAAGTATTATATTCTACCAGGCTGCTGAATAAATAATATGCAAAAAAAATTTAATTTAATACTGTTTTAAAGTTATTAACAAAGTGGAAATGGATGTATTCACTTTTAGTTGAGCGAAGGTAAATATTTCACTCATTATTCATTTTGTAATTGTCTGAGTCGAATTTCTGTTTTAAATTTGAAATCCGAAGATAATTTTACATGTGATTACTATATTATTTTCAACTTTAAACATAAATTTAATAATTGTGTTAACTCTTTTTGTACCAGAGAAATATTGAAATCTAGCCATAAATTTAAAAAAGGCTTACATGTTTAGCAAGTTTTATGTATTTACGTAATGAATCTATTATCAGAAATTAATTTTTTTCTTAGCATTTATCATTATTTTTTTAATACATATATACGTTACCCTTATAAATAATTTTCGGCATTGTGCAAAATCAAATAGTTAAAATTGTAGAAATGAAAATTAAAAAAATTCAAATTTTTTGAGTAAAAACCTCCATAGCAACATTGCATGCATGAGTCTCTAACTGAATTTTTAACTTGTCAATTTGGGAAAATACCAAACACTCTGATCTACTCGGTAGTTGCCATATGATGTAAATATTATTTTAAAATCCGAATAAAATCACTGAGAATAAATCGATCTTTAAAGTGCCGTATATTTAATGAAGAATGTTTAGCAGTTTATGAAACACTCATTGATGACTTTTACTCCCATAACGAATTAATAAATCTATTTCCTCTAAAACCTGAATGCAAAAATTGTTATTTATATATCCGTTTGTAATGAAAATCAAATACGTTTTAACATTTATGAGGAAATTAATTTTACGTCATAATTTACGTTATAACTACGTTATAATTATAACACCCGTCGATTGAAATATTCGTCAATTCATGAGTCTATTCATATATGACCATTTTATTTCAAAAAACTGTACATCGATTTTTCATCAATATTTCAGCGTAAACATTAATAATAGAGATGCAAATATATATAGAGCCTATTATAGAAGGGAAATATATGTTCTCATGACTATAAATGTATTTGTCTATTTTCCCAAGAACAATATTGGATTTATATAAGAAATGTGACCCCAAGCCACTAAATATGTGGGAAATGACAATGGTAGACGGTGGTTATGTATATCTCTCATTTTACTTCAACGCATTAAATGCACTTGACGATAAGAGTGACGTGTAAAAGTTTCTATTCTTAACTTTATAGAGCACCTGTCGTATAAAAGTCGTTAAACTTGAACATTACGGCTTTATTTACAATTTTCTGATTTAGATTTTATCATCGTTTATAATAGATTTAATTTCTTACAACTCATTTACATCATATGAATCTTTGAAATATTTTTTGTATGAAATTATTATTATTATTCTCATTATTACACCATTAAGCCGTTTCCCTTTCGGGGTTGGCGTGACTCCCTCGGTTGGGAATGAAGTAGTGTGAGGAAGGGTTATAGAATTTTTAGATTGATCTATATTTCTCGTGTTATTTATTTCAATAACAAGTTCATTCCTAAACACTGCTCCGACCCAGGTTGCTGATCAATCTCTCTAGCAATCACCCCAAGTGAAGATCCTCACAAATTCGTCATG
>JAAAKG020143316.1:0-11393 GCA_010014905.2 Druon quercuslanigerum
AAATCATAAATAAATATGGAATAAACTGTAATTTAATTAGCCAAAAAGAAAATAAATTTTTAATAAAATAGCTCACTTTTTATTCAGAGAAAATAACTCTTTATTAAAATTATAAATCTTCAATAAAAAAATAATTTTCAACAAAAGAGTTTTTTTCAAGCAAGTAGATTTATTTTTTATCTGAAGCATGAATTTTCAACAAAAAAGATGAATTTTCGATTAAAAAAGATCATTTTTCAACCAAAAATTGAATCATTAAATTTTCAGTCAAAAAATTAATGTTCGACCGAAACTTGATTTTTTACTAAAATTAATATGGGATATTAAACTGAAATAGTATTTTCATTTTCCGCCTAGAAAAAAAAAATTATTTCAAACAAAAAGACAAAAAGTTTCAATAAAATCGCTCATTTTTTAACCAAAGAAATTATTTTTAATTAAAATTATGAATCTTTAATAAAAAAAAAATAATTTTCAACAAAAGAGTTCATTTGTCATGCAACTAGATATATAATGTTTCAAACAAAAATTAAATCATTAAATTGTCAGTCAAAAAATTAATTTTCGACTAAACAAATTGATTTTTAATGAAAATAAATATGAAATATTAAACTAGAATTGTATTTTTATTTTCAGTTTAAGAACAAAATTATTTAAAACAAAAAGTAAAATTTTTCTTTAGAATAGCTCATTTTTCAACCAGAAAAATTAATTTTTAATTAAAATTATGAATCTTCAACAAAAAAAATTTTAACAAAACAGTTTAGTTTTTAAGCAATTAGATTTATTTTTATCTGAAATTATTTATTTTCAACCAAACAAGATGAATTTTCGAATAAAAAAGACCAATTTTCAAGCAAAAATTGAATCATTAAATTTTCCGTCAAAAAATTAATGTTCGACCAAACAAATTGATTTTTAACTAAAATGAATACGGGATATTAAACTTCAATAAAAAAATGTCAACAGAAGAGTTTTTTTCAAGCAATTCGATTTTTTTTTATCTAAAAGATGATATTTCGAACCAAAAATTGAAAATAAATCAATTTTCAACTATAATTATTATTATTTATCTAAGATACTTGATTTTATATACAAAGAAATACATTTTTCAACAAAAAGAATAATTTTCAAAGGAAAGGGTTAATTTTATACCGAAATATACGATTTTTAAACAAAATAAAAGAATTTTAACGAAATAGTTGAAATTTCAATCAAAGAAGACAAATTTTCTACCAAATACTTAAATTTGGAACTAGAAAATATTTAATTTTTAACAGAAAATTAAATTAACAACTAAAACAATGAATAAATAATATATAATAATTGAATTTTTAATTAGGAAAATAAATGTTCTCCCAAAAAAAAGACGAATTTTCGAATAAAAAATATCATTTTTCAACCAAAATTTGAATCATTAAATTTGCAACCAAGAAAAATAATTTTTCAAAGTGAAAATTTAATTGCTTGCTTGAAAATTTAACATTTTAGAAGAAAATTTAACTGTTTTGTAGAAATTAAATTTTTTTATTGACAACTGTTTTTCAAATGAACATTTCACTCACCACTTCGAAACAAATAGCCCCTTTTCCAGCTTTCAACTGTTTTGTAGACAAACAGTTTTTTTAAATTGAAAACTATTTTTTTTAATGAAAATTTAGTTTAAAAATTAAACATTATATGGTTGAAAATGGATGTAATTTGTTGAAAATTCGTGTTTTTGGAAAAAAGTTCAATTCTTTTTATTACATTTATTAGCTTCCTTGATTAAAAATCTTTTTGGTTTAAATACCTAATCACGAATTTCTTGGTTTATTTTAACAATTTTTTCTTTAAAATGAAAACCTCTTGGTTGAATTCAAAACAATTACATTTTTGGTTAAAAATTCATCTTTGTAGGTTGAAAATGTTATTATTTAGCTGAAAATTTAACTGCTTTCTTTAATACAAAAAATTTTTCTTGAAAATTAAAAATTACCAAATTCAACTCTTAAAAATGTATGTTTTTTTCTTAAGAATTCATCTTTACTAGAAAACCTTGTTTGTAGAAAAATTCATCTCTGTTTGAATATTTAACCATTTTGTAAAATATAATCCTTATGGCTTGAAAATTGAACATTTTGAATTAAATTATTTTTCTTGACTGAAATATCTTTCTTGTTTGAACATTCAACTCTTGTTGAAAATTCGGCTCCTTTCATAAAAATTAAATTTTTTTAAGGTTTAGTACAACTGTTTTTATTTAAAATGAAAATCTTTTCTTATTTGAATTTTCAATTACTTGGCGAAAAAAATTTGTTTAAACTAAAATTATTATGGAATTATAATAATTAATTATGAATCATGAATAATTATGGAATAAACTGTAATTTTTTTAGCCAAAAAATAAACAAATTTTCAATAAAATAGTTCATTTTGAACCAGAAAAAATAATTTATAATTAAAATTATGAATCTCTAATGAAAAATTTTAACAAAAGAGTTTATTTTCTAGCAATTAGATTTAATTTTTATCTAAAAGATGAATTTTAAAACATAAAAGATAAATTTTCGAACAAAAAAGATCATTTTTGAATCAAAAATTGCAAAATAAATAAATTTTCAACTATAATTATAAATATTTAACTGAAATACTTGAATTTGTAAACAAAGGCATAAATTTTTCAACAATAAGAATAATTTTCAAAGAAAAGAAAAGAAAAATTAAAGGAGACAAATTTTTTAAACAAATAATTAAATTTGGTACTAGAAAAATAATTAACTTTAACTTAAAATTAATTAAATAACTAAAACCATGAATATCTATCTAAAATAATTGAAATTTCAACAAACAAACAAAATTTATACCAATAAAGATAAATTGTCAAATAAAAATTAAATAATTAAATTTTTAATTAAGTAAATAAATTATCTCCCAAAAAATACGAATTTTCGAAGAAAAAAAAAATTTTTCAAGCAAAATTTGAATCGTTAGATTTTCAGTCAGAAAATTAATTTTTGACCAACAAAATTTATTTTTAACTAAATTTATTATGGAATTATAATAATTTATTATAAATCATAAATAATTATGGAATAAACGGTAATTTTAACAGCCAAAAAGGAAACAAATTTTCAATAAAATAGCTCATTTTTTAATCAGAGAAAATAATTTTTAATTAAAATTATGAATCTTTAATAAAAAGAATAATTTTCGAGAAAAGAATTTTTTTTAAGCAAGTAAATTTATTTCTACCCTGAAAGATGATGAAAAAAAATTTTATCAAAGAAATAAATTTGAAATAAAATAACTTATTTTTCAACCAGAGAAATTAATTTTTAATCAAAGTTATGCATCTTCAATTTAAAAAAGAATAATTTTTTTTCAACAAAACATTTCATTTTTTGAGCAATTAGATTTATTTTTTATCTAAAAGATAAATTTTCAACCAAAAAAAGAAGAATTTTCGAATAAAAAAGATCATTTTTCAACGAAAAATTCAAAATGCTTTGTAAAAAAATGCAACTACTTGAAATCAATTTTTCCAAGTACAAATTTAATCACTTCGTTGAAAATTCAATTTTTTTAGAAAGAAAATTCAACTGTCTTGAAAATACAACTGTATTGTATGCAATCAGTTTTTTAAATTGAAAACTATTTTTTAAGTAGAATTTAGTTTAAAAATTAAAAATTATATGGTTAAAAATGGATGAAATTTGTTGAAAATTCGTGTTTTTGGAAGAAATTTCAATTCTTTTTATCAAATTTATTGACTTTCTTGATTAAAAATATTTTTTGTTTGAATACGCGGCTCCTGTTAAAAATGCGCCTTCTTTATTTATAAATTCATCTCTTTTTGTAGTAATTACAAATTTTTTAGTTTAATTTAACAAGTTTGAAAATTCTATTATTTGGCTAAAAATTTAACTGCTTTCTTTGATACAAAAAATTGTTGTTAGAATTTTTTCTTTTTCAAGTGAATATTTAATTGCATACTTGGTTGAAAATTCATCCCCTTTCGTAGAAATTTAATTTTTTTAGGTCCAGTAAAACTGTTTTTATTTAAAATGAAAATCTTTTCTTATTTGAATTTTCAACCATTACATTTGTTGTTAAAATTTCTCCTTTTTTTTTTTTGGTTTGAAATCCAATTACTTGGCGAAAATCATAGTATATGCGGCGTGTGTGTGGGGGGGGAAGGGGGGGGGGTTAGGGTCCTGTCGAAAGGTTCGGGCAGGGTAAATATTTCAAAAAAAAAAATCTTTACTTAGATAATTTGTGCACGGCCCCTAAACTCTGCAGCTTGAGAGAAAAGCTATTCTGTCCCTATTTTAACTCAAGGTCGTAAATTAACTACAAAGGGTGGAATATGGTTGACAAACTGAAAAATCAAAAATAGAAGGAATAGTTTCAGGTAACTAAAAACTCGACTAAAAACTGCCACACCTTTTTACCGGTTTTTATTATTTTCGACTCTGTTTAGCAACCCTAAGAGAGAAAATAAAGAAATTAAAATATTAGATTCCGTTTATGCATCCTGTTATAAAAGGTTTCCAGGAAGGCTGAATTTGTTGAGACGTTTGAGCAAATCTTAATTTCTACGTTGATTTACGACTTCTCGTCAAAGCCAAATGCTCAAATTGTCCCCAGAACCCGAAAGGGATTTTGACCTGTGTCAATGGGGGTATGAATACTGGTGACTGGTTGATGAAACTCATAGCTTCATTATTAACGTCTTAAAATAAGCTCCAAGGTGAAACAGGGTCCAAAACGTCTTAATCAAGTGACAGTGAAAAACTGTCTGTCATTTATTTTAAATTATAGTGACAAAGAATATAGTTCAGTTACTACTTATGTTTTCCCATTAAAATAATTATATATAATGACAATAATAATAAGGTTGTTTTCGTTAATAATAGTTAGAACTGGAAAAGGGCTATTTGTACCATTTCAGTATAATTAGCCAAATTTTTTCGGTATGAAAAGGGAGAGCTGGAAAAGGGGCTATTTGTATCATTTTTGTAGTAATAGCCCCTTTTTCGGTACGAACATTCCAAGCTGAAAAAGGGGTTATTTGTTTCGAAATTGGTAAGTGGAATTTTCATTCAACAAACAATTTTTGACGAAAAAAATTAAATTTCTACAAAACAGTTAAATTTTTCATCAAAAAAGTTAAATATTCAACCTGGCAATTAAATTTTTACATGGAAAAATTATTTTGCTATTTGTACCATTTCAGTATAATTAGCCAAATTTTTTCGGTATGAAAAGGGAGAGCTGGAAAAGGGGCTATTTGTATCATTTTTGTAGTAATAGCCCCTTTTTCGGTACGAACATTCCAAGCTGAAAAAGGGGTTATTTGTTTCGAAATTGGTAAGTGGAATTTTCATTCAACAAACAATTTTTGACGAAAAAAATTAAATTTCTACAAAACAGTTAAATTTTTCATCAAAAAAGTTAAATATTCAACCTGGCAATTAAATTTTTACATGGAAAAATTATTTTGCTTGGTTGAAAATTTAAGTTTTTTGAAATTTGGGTACACATGGCAACGGCCTTTTTTAAAATTAGTTTCAAAGTTTAACCACTGGGAGGGCTGGAAAAGGGTTTATTTGTATAATTTCGGTAGAAATAGCTGAATAGTTGAAATAGTTGTATTTTCTCCAAAAAAGTGAAATTTTCAAACAAGCAAAATAATTTTTCCAAGTAAAAATTTAATTGCGTGGTTGAAAATTTAACTTTTATTTTCAAATGAAAATGCCACTTACCATTTCGAAACAAATAGCCCTCTTTTCAGCTCTGAAATTTCGTACAGAAAAATACGGCTAATTCTATCGAAATTATACAAATAGTTCCTTTTTCAGCTCTTTCTGTTCGTGCCGAAGAAAAATAATTATTTAATGGCAATAATAATAAGGTTGTTTTCGTTACTAATAGCGATAATTGGAAAAGGGCTAGTTTTACTATTTCAGTACAAATAGCAACATTTTTTCGACATTGAAAGGGAAAGCTGGAAAAGGGGCTATTTGTATAATTTCGGTAGAAATAGCCACATTTTTCGGTATGCAGCATTCCGATCTGAAAAAGGGGCTATTTGTTTCGAAATGGCAAGTGGCATTTTCATTTGAAAAACAGTTTTCAATGAAAAAAATTGAATTTCTATAAAACTGTTGAATTTCGAGGCAGATGAATTTTCTTCAAAAAAGTTAAATTTTTACGTGGAAAAATTATTTCCCAGTGGTTGAATTTTGAAACTAAAAAGGTCAATTATTAACAAAAAATGATAAGTTAAATTTATATTTAAAAAACCTAATTTTCATTTTTAAAAAGGTTACGTGTATCCAAGTTTCAGTGCAAATAGCCAGGCTTATTTAATCTTCAACCAAGCAATTAAATTTTTACTTGCAAAAATTATTTTGCTTAGTTGAAAATTGAACTTTTTCGAAATTTGGATACACGAAGCAACGGTCTTTTTTAACATTAGTTTCAAAATTCAACCACTGGGAGAGCTGGAAAAGGGGCTATTTGTATAATTTCGGTAGAAATAGCCGCATTTTTCGTTACGAACTTTCAGAGCTGAAAAGAGGGCTATTTGTTTCGAAATGGTAAGTGGCATTTTCATTTGAAAATAAAAGTTAAATTTTCAACCACGCAATTAAATTTTTACTTGGAAAAATTATTTTGTTTGGTTGAAAATTTCACTTTTTTGGAGAAAATACAACTATTTCAATTATTCAGCTATTTCTACCGAAATTATACAAGTAACCCCTTTTTTCCAGCCCTCCCAGTGGATAAATTTTTAAACTAATTTTAAAAAAGGCCGTTGCCACGTGTACCCAAATTACAAAAAACCTAAATTTTCAACCAAGCAAAATATTTTTTCCATGTAAAAATTTAATTGCCAGGTTGAAAATGTAACTTTTTTGAAGAAAATTCAACTGTTTTGTAGAAATTTAATTTTTTTGTTAAAAACTGTTTTTTAAATAAAAATGCCACTTACTATTTCGAAACAAATAACGCCTTTTTCAGCTCGGAATGTTCGTACCGAAAAATTCAGCTATTTCTACCGAAATTATACAAATGGCCCCTTTTCCAGCTCTCCCAGTGGTTTAATTTTGAAACTGCTTTTGAAAAAGGCCGTCTCTATACGTTTACCCAAATTTCAGTCCAAATAGCCAGAAGAAGAACCAAGAAGATTAATTTTCTTATAAAAAGATACATTTTAAACAAAAAACGTCACTTTTTAAACAAATAGTAGAATTTTGAATTAGTGCGATTTCTTTTCTACCAAAAAGAAGAATTTTCAAGAAATTTTATTAAAATATAGTTCAGTTACTGCTTCTATTATCCACATTTTTTCGGTATGAAAAGGGAGAGCTGGAAAAGGGGCTATTTTATATTTGTTTCTAAATGGTAACTGGCATTTTCATTTGACAAAACAGTTTTCAATGAAAAAAATTTAATTTCTACAACACAGTTGAATTTTCAAGGCAGATGAATTTTCTTCAAAAAAGTTGAATTTTGAAGCAAGTAATTAAATATTTACTTGGAAAAATTATTTCCCAGTGGTTAAATTTTGAAATTAAAAAGGTCAATTATTAACAAAAAATGATGAGTTAAATTTATATTTAAAAAACCTAATTTTCATTTTAAAAAAGGCTGCGTGTACTCAAATTTCAGTACAAACAGAGAGGCTTATTCGGTACGAATAGCCGGAGCTGGAAAAGGGGCTATTTGTAACGAAACTATTTTAACCAAGTGTCTTAATCAAGTGACAGTGAAAAACTGTCTGTCATTTCTTTTAATTTATAGTGACAAACAATATAGTTCAGTTACTACTTCTATTATCCCATTAAAATAATTATTTAATTGCAATAATAATAAGTTTATTTTTGGTAACAATATTGAGAACTGGAGAAGGGCTATTTGTACCATTTCATTTGTATAATTTCGGTAGAAATAGCCGCATTTTTCGGTACGAACATTCCAAGCTGAAAAAGGGGCTATTTGTATCGAAATGGTAAATGGCATTTTAATCTGAAAAACAGTTCTCAATGAAAAAAAAATTAATTGCTACAAAACAGTTGAATTTTCAAGGCAGATAAATTTTCTTCGAAAATGTTAAATTTATAATCTAGTAATTAAATTATTACTTGGAAAAATTATTAGTACAAGTAGCCAGGCTTTTACGGTATGAATAGCCGGAACTGGAAAAGGGGCTATTTGTACCGAAAGTTCGGTACGAATAGCCATATTTTTTTATCCTTGCAGAAATATTTCAAGTAGGAGAAGATTTTAATTTTAAAGGAAAAAAACGTTTAATTAAAAAAAATGACAAAAAAAGAGATTAATTTTAAAATAAAAAAAGCGAATTTTGTGCAATAGTTGCATTTTCAAGACAAAAGGACTACATATATTTATATAAAACACTGGAACTCTTAAAGAAACAATTAAATTTTTAATTGAATAGATGAATTTTCAACCAAGGGGATTAATTTTCATATAAAAAGATAAATTTTTAACAAAAAAATGTCCATTTTTAAACAAATAGTAGAAATGTGAACCAAGGCGATTACTTTTCTACCAAAAAGACAAATTTTCAAGAAATTTTATTAGAATATAGTTCAGTTACTACTTCTATTATCCCATTAAAATAATTATTCAATTGCAATAATAATAAGGTTGCTTTATTTAGTAATAGTGAAAACTGGAAAAAGGCTATTTGTACCATTTCAGTATAAATAGCCAATTTTTTTTCGTTATGAACAGGGAGAGCTGGAAAAGGGGCTATTTGTATAATTTCGGTAGAAATAGCCGCATTTTTAGGTACGAACATTCCGGACTGAAAAAGGGGCTATTTGTTTCCAAATGGTTATTTTCCAGTGGTTGAATTTTGAAACTAAAAAGGTCAATTATTACCAAAAAAATGATGAGGTTAATTTATATTTAAAAACCTAATTTTCATTTTTAAAAAGGCTGTTATTACGTGTACCCAAATTTCAGTACAAAAAGCCAAGCTTATTCGGTACGAATAGCCAGAGCTGAAAAAGGGGCTATTTGTACCGAAATTTCGTTTCGAATAGCTAGATTTTTTTGGCCCTTCCAGACATGTTTTAACTAGGAAAAGATGTTAATTTTAAAGAAACAAAACGTTGAATTAAATAAATTACTACAAAAAGAGGTTATTTTTTTTTTTAGATGCAAATTTTGTTGCATTATCAACCAAGACAGATTCTTCAATCAAGACAGACAATAAATTTCATAAAAAATGTTGAATTTTCAAGACAAAAGGACTACATATATTTATATAAATCACTAAAATTTTTAAAGAAACAATTACATTTTTAAAGGAATAGATGAATTTTCGAACAAGACGATTAATTTTCTTATAAAAAGATGCATTTTTAACAAAAAACGTCAATTTTTAAACAATTAGTAGAATTTTGAACCAAGGCGATTAATTTTCCACCAAAAAAACGAATTTTTACAAAATTTTATTAGAATATAGTTCAGTTACGAGTTCTATTATCCCATTAAAATAATTATATAATTGCAATAATAATAAGGTTGTTTTCGTTACTAATAGTGAGAACTTAGAAAGGTGTATTTGTACCATTTCAGTACAAATACACATTTTTTCGGAATGAAAAGGGAGAGCTGGAAAAGGGGATATTTGTATAATTTCTGTAGAAATAGCCCCTTTTTCGGTACGAACATGCAGAACTGAAAAAGGGGCTATTTCTATTTGTTTCGAAATGGTAAGTGGCATCAAATTGTCAAATTGTCAAATTGTCAAATTCTTAAAATTTCAAATAAAAAAGACGAACTTTTCAGAAAACATAATAGCATCAACGTGCTAAAATTAATTTTTAACAAATTAAATTTGCAAACAAAAGTTTCCGTTTTTATCAAAATTTTCGAATTTTTAAGCCAAAGCCGAGAGTTTTCAACAACAAAATTTATTTTAAAATCAAATAGTTGAATTTTCTATGAAAATAATTTAGTTTTGAAGTAATCAGCATGATTTATTTAACAAAATTATTGTTAAAAAAAATTTCCTATCCAATTTTTAAAGATGAATTTTCACTGAAAAATATAATATTTGATATTTTTATGCAAAAAATATTTGTATTTTAAATAAAAAATTTCAACCAAAAAAGTTTTTTCAGTAGACAAAAAAACTGAAAAACTGTCTGCCATTTCTTTTAAATTATAGTGACAAAGATTATAGTTCAGTTACTACCTCTATTATCCAATTAAAATAATTATTTAATTGCTATAATAATAAGGCTGTTTTCGTTGCTAATAGTGGAAAACTGGAAAAGGGCTATTTGTAACATTTCAGTACAAATAGCCACATTTTTTCGGCATGAACAGGGAGATCTGAAAAAGGGGCTATTTGTCTCATTTCTGTAGTAATAGCCCTTTTTTCGGTACGAACATACAGAGCTGAAAAGGGGGCTATTTGTTTCATAATTGTAAGTAGAATTTTCATTTGAAACACAGTTTTCAATGAAAAAAATTAAATTTTTACTTGGAAAAGTTATTTTTCTTGGTTGAAAATTTAACTTTTTTGGAGAAAATTCAACTGTTTTGTAGAAATTTAATTTTTTCACTGAAAACTGTTTTTCGAATGAAAATGCTACTTGCCATTACGAAACAAATAGCCCCCTTTTCAGCTCTGAAAGTTCGTACCAAAAAATATGGCTATTTCTATCGACATTATACAAATAGCCCCTTTTTCAGCTCTCCCAGTGGTTGAATTTAGAAACTAATTTTAAAAAAGGCCGTTGCTACGTGAACCCAAATTTTAGTACAAATAGCCAGGCTGATTCGGTACGAATAGCCGTATCTGGAAAAGGGGCTATTTGTACTGAAAGTTCGGTACGAATAGCCAGATTTTTTGGTCCTTGCAGAAGTATTTCAAGTAGAAAAAGATTTTTATTTTAAAGAAAAAAAACGCTGAATTAAAAAAAAATTACTCAAAAAGAGATTAATTTGAAAATAAAAAAAGAGAATTTGTGCAATAGTTGTATTTTCAAGACAAAAATACTAAATATATTTATATAAAACACTAGAATTTTTAAAGGAACAATTTAATTTTTAATTAAATAGATGAATTTTCAACTAAGAAGCTTAATTTTCTCATAAAAAGATAAATTTTTTGCAAAAAAACGTCCATTTTTAAACAAATAGTAGAATTGTGAACCAAGGCGATTACTTTTCTACCAAAAAGACAAATTTTCAAGAAATTTTATTAGAATATAGTTCAGATACTACTTCTATTATCCCATTAAAATAATGATTCAATTGCAATAATAATAAGGTTGCTTTATTTAGTAATAGTGAAAACTGGAAAAGGGCTATTTGTACCATTTCAGTATAAATAGCCAATTTTTTTTCGTTATGAACAG
>JAAAKG020143318.1:0-11392 GCA_010014905.2 Druon quercuslanigerum
TACAACAATATCAATTTTTTGCGTCAAAAAGCTTAGTCTTAGCAAGTCGTGAAAATCTCTTAAAAAAACGTAAAATTGACCAGTTCGACATATTCAACGTTTTTCAAAATGTGTGCATAGGACTCAATTCAAAAAAACATGTTTTTCGGCCATTTTCAAAAAATTCTAAATTAGGCAAAAAATTTTTTTTTGATTTGTAATTTTTTTTTATTATTCAGTAGTAGAAACTATACATAGGAAAAATTTGCCATAATTTTCGAAGCAATAGAGAAATTTTCAAAAAGTTTCAAAAATTTGAATTTTCAAATCAAAAAAGGGAGCAGAAGATATTAACCGATTTCAAAAATAATTTTTTTCCCTTTTTTCGGATGTCAACCCACAAATTTTTTTTTGCCCAGATCAAACGATTCGACTAATTTGGTCATTTTCACTCCGCCCTAATATACATACCATTGCAGTCATTTGATTTAAATAAAGAAACATGGATTTAGTTGAATGTGAACATTATAAACGATCAATAAAGTAAATAATTACATTATCTATAAGTAGTAAAGAAGAATGAGCATTAACATTACCGTTTTAGAAATAATTGGCAAGTACTTTCATTTGCTTAAATACTTTTTCAAGCTCGTATCATATGATTGCACCAGCTTATTTAGCATTCAAGTTAATATACATAGCAATTTTAATGAACTTTTCACAAATAAAAAAACTTTGGAGTCCTCGAACTTTTCATATAAAATTATTTAGCACCACCGTGATAACCTATGTCATTTTTTCAGAGAAAATGTATGGAGCTATTTTGTGAAAACAAGCATATCCAATTTACGAATTGCTCTATCAATGAGTCCTTCCGGCGAAGTTCTAAGATCCCGATGTCGAAGTTATCCTGGTCTTGTGAATAGCACAACAATAGATTGGATGTTTTCCTGGCCTGAGCAGGCATTATTTGCTGTAGCTAATGTGATTTTAATTGATGTATGTATTTTTTTTATATATTTGGACATGAAATCTGCAAAGTTAAGAATAAATAAATAACATTCACGATATTTTCAGAATCCAAATATTCCAGAAACATACAGACAATCAATAGTCCAACATATAGTACACGTGCATATGTCTGTGGGTAAATACACAGCAGATTTTCTCACAAAACTTAGAAGAAGGAACTATGTGACTCCCAAACACTTTCTTGATTTTATCAACTTGTACTTAAATCTCCTGGTGGAGAAGAAGGAATTCATTAGAGCTCAATGTGAACGACTTTCTGGAGGTAATAATAACATGTACTTGCAACTAATTTGAATGCAAGGTTCAAAAATATTCATTTCATACTACAAAATCATTCCAAAAGTAGAGAGTGCGATGGTTACACTGTTAAAAATTTCTGTTGGAAACTTCCACTATATATATTAAAAGTTTATTTCCGAAACAAAAGGTAACGTTGGTAACGTCTTTAATCCCAAATATCTTCTAAAATACTTTATCTACGAAGAAATGGTTTGGAAAAAGGTTGGCCTGGACCGAGGGGGACATTTGACAGTACCATCAACTTTGACCTTGAGGTCAATTTTCAGGGTCAAATGGAGTTAATACCCTTTTCTTAAATGAGAACCCCTTTCCGTAGTCCAAAATAGGGGTTCTTATTTAAGAAAAGCGTCTACCTCTATTTGACCTTAAAAATTAACCTTCAGGTCAAAATTGATGGTAAGGTCAAATGAACCCTTCGGTTCTGGTCAAACTTTATTCGAACCAGCTCTTCGTGGTTAAAATATTTTAAAAGATATGTGGTCGGTTCTCAGACATTTGACCTAAATTTCTTATCTTTCCAAGGTCACAAAAACCATTTTTCCACAGATCATTTTTAACGTGAAATTTCCCGCTCTTTTAAAATCCTCAAGGTAAAAATTGAGGGTACAGTCAAATGTCCCCTTCAGTCCTGATCACCGTGTATAAAAATGCAGTTTCCAAATGCTGGCATTGGTATGGTACCTTACATGTACTGGAATTTTATAATACATGTCCAGTAGCCAGTAACACTTCTGTATCATACATGCAGCTGGATATCTCGATACCGGTTAAAGTGAGATTTTTTTTAAAAAAGTAAATTATTTCTCATAATTCTTGTTCCTGGCAAATAAAAAGAACAGTTTCTGACGAAGCTAGTTTTTTTTAATGCATAGTATATGAAGCACTTATTTATGGAATTTAAGGAAATCGCGGAATTCATGTAACGCCCGGAATTCAATGAATTAACGAAATTTACGGAATTCAAGCAATTTATACAATTCACTGAATTCCCGGAATTCACTGAATTAACGCAATTTACGGAATTAAAGAAATTCATTTCATTCACGCGATTCACGGAATTTAGGAATTCACGAAAATCAGGAATTCATGGAATTCATTGAGATCACGGAAATTATGGAATACGCGAAATTCATGGATATCGCGGAATTCATGAATTTCACGAAATTCATAAGAATCAGCGAAATTTTCATTAAATTAAAAGAAATCGTGGAATTCACGAAATACAAGAAAGTAGTGAAATTGAACGAGATAATAAAATTCAATAAAATCACGGAATTCACTGAATTTATGATAATTATGAATTCCGCGAATTCCATTAGTTCCATGAATCCCAATAAATTTAACAAATTCCTTGAATTTCATGAATTCCGTGAATTTAACAAATTTTGCGAATTCCGTTACTTCTGTGAATTTCATGAATGTCGCGAATTCCATAGATTTCGTGAATCCCTTTATTACAATGAATTCGGCGAATTTCATGAATTCCGTGAATTCATTCAATTCTATGAATTCCGCGAATTCCGCGAATTTCACAAGTTCCATGAATCCTATAAATTTAATAAATTCGTTGAATTTCATGAATTACACGAATTTTACGAAATCTGCGAATTCCATTAAATGAGCGTATTCTGAGAATTCCATAAATTCCATGAATTCCGTGAATTTCGTGAATTCCATAAATCTCAAGAATTCCTAGAATTCTTTTCATTGCACTAATTCCGTGAATTTTATGATTTCCGTAAATTGTATGAATTATATACATTCCGCAAATTCCTTGAATTTCATAAATTCTGTTAATTCAATGAATTTCTTAAGTTCCTTGAAATCCATACATTTTGCGAATTCCGTGACTTGTGTCGTGAATTCTTTTATTACCACGAATTCCATCAATGTGATGCACTTTGTGAATTCCGTGAATTCCTTAAATTCTATGAATTCCACGAATTCCATAAATTCTATGAATCCCATGAATTGAATAAATTCTTTGAATTTCATGAATTCGCGAATTCCGTGTATTTTAAGAATTCCGCGAATTCCACAAATTAAGCGTATTCCGAAAATTCCCTAAATTTCATGAATTCCATGAATTCCGTGAATATCGTGAATGTTGTAGATTCCATAAGTCTTGAGAATTCCTAGAATTCTTTGAATTTCACTATTTCCGTGAATTTTATGAATTCCGTAAATTGTATGAATTCTATGCATTCCGCAAATTCCTTGAATTTCATAAATTCCGAAAATTCCATAGATTTCGTGAATTCTTTACATTCTATGAATTCCACGAATTCCATAAATTCAATGAATCCCCTGAATTTAATAAATTCCTTGAATTTCATGAATTCCGTGACTTCCATTATTTTGACGAATTTCGCGAATTCCATAAATTGAGCGTCTTCCGAGAATTCTCTAGATTTCAAGAATTCCATAAATCTAGCAAATTCCTTGATTTCTTTGAATTCCACTAATTCCGGGAATTTTATGAATTCCGTAAATTGTATGAATTCTATGCATTCCGCAAATCCCTTGAATTTCATAAATTCTGAAAAATTAATAGATTTCGTGAATTCCCTAATTTCTATGAATTCTACGAATTTCATAAATTTAATGAATTCCATAAATTCAATGAATTCCATAAATTCAATGAATTCAATGAATTCCATGAATTCCATGAATTAAATAAATTCCTTGAATTTCATGAATTCTGCGAATTCCAAGATTTTTACGAGTTCCACAAATTCCATAAATTAAGCATATTCCGAGAATTCTCTATATTCCAGGAATTCCATAAATCTCGCGAATTCCTTCATTTCTTTGAATTCTATGCATTCAGTGAATTCCATGCATTGCGTTAATTTCTTTATTAGTATAAATTCCATAAATTTCATGAATTCCATGAATTCCGTGAATATCGTGAATGTTGTAGATTCCATAAGTCTTGAGAATTTCTAGAATTCTTTGAATTTCACTAATTCCGTGAATTTTATGAATTCCGTAAATTGTATGAATTCTATGCATTCCGCAAATTCCTTGAATTTCATAAATTCCGAAAATTCCATAGATTTCGTGAATTCTTTACATTCTATGAATTCCACGAATTCCATAAATTCAATGAATCCCCTGAATTTAATAAATTCCTTGAATTTCATGAATTCCGTGACTTCCATTATTTTGACGAATTTCGCGAATTCCATAAATTGAGCGTCTTCCGAGAATTCTCTAGATTTCAAGAATTCCATAAATCTAGCAAATTCCTTGATTTCTTTGAATTCCACTAATTCCGGGAATTTTATGAATTCCGTAAATTGTATGAATTCTATGCATTCCGCAAATCCCTTGAATTTCATAAATTCTGAAAAATTAATAGATTTCGTGAATTCCCTAATTTCTATGAATTCTACGAATTTCATAAATTTAATGAATTCCATAAATTCAATGAATTCCATAAATTCAATGAATTCAATGAATTCCATGAATTCCATGAATTAAATAAATTCCTTGAATTTCATGAATTCTGCGAATTCCAAGATTTTTACGAGTTCCACAAATTCCATAAATTAAGCATATTCCGAGAATTCTCTATATTCCAGGAATTCCATAAATCTCGCGAATTCCTTCATTTCTTTGAATTCTATGCATTCAGCGAATTCCATGCATTGCGTTAATTTCTTTATTAGTATAAATTCCATGAATTTCATGAATTCTGTTAATTCCTTGAACTCCGTTAATTGCGCCTTTTCCTTGTACAATTTTTGACTTAGAAGCGCTCTTATACATGTTTTGGAATGCTAGACGGCGACTTCATGATTTACAACACCTAGAATTCATGTATTGCAATTTCGTCATTCCAATAAAATATTTGCAAGTTTACATTTTTTTCTGTAAAAAATTTCTGTTGGAAACTTCCACTATATGTATTGGAAGTTTATTTCCAAAACCTAAAGTAACGCAACAATACAAAATACTGTAGTTGCCAAATGCTGGCATTGGCAAGGTACATCACAAGTATCGGAATTTTATAATGCTCAGAACACTTGTTACTAGCTAAAAAATATGCTTTCTGACGAAGCTAAAAACTTTTGTCAATATATAGTGAATATTAATATATAGTGAATGAATTCTGTGAATTTCATTAATTTCGTATATTCTTCGATATCCATGAATTCCACGAATTCCTTAAACTTCATAAATTTCCTGAATTCCGGAAATCCTTTGAATTTGGTGAATTCCTTGAATTTTATTAATTCGGTGATTTTCTTTGGTTCGTGCAGGACTCACCAAAATCGCAGAAGCTTCGGACACGCTAGCAGAGCTGAACGCGATTTTAGCTGTACAAAGAGTGAAGGTTGCAGAGCAAACAAATAATTGTGAACATTTATTGAAGTCTATTGGAGAAAGCACGGACATCGCAAAGGAAAAACAGACGATCAGTATGGAAAAGCGTCAAGAGATTGAAGAGCAGAACAAAATAATTGCTAAGGAATCTTCCGAAGCCAAAGCAGTATTGGCTGATGCAGAACCAGCTCTTGTTGCAGCCAGATTAGCACTTGCAGATCTGGAAAAAGCTGATATAACGGAAATCAGGTCTCTAGTTTTTCTATAGCTGTACAGAAATAAAAAACAATTGACAAAAAGACAGTAAACTCTATTTTCGTTATCAGATCATTCGCAACTCCACCAGAACCGGTCCAGGTGGTATGTGAGGCTATATCCATAATTCGAGGTGCCAAAGAAATTTCTTGGAAGATTGCAAAAGGGATGATGAGTGATCCAAATTACCTGAGGACCCTGCAAGAAATGAATTGCGATTTGGTTACACTAAAGCAACAACAGTTGGCTAAAGCGCATTTAAAAAGATCCAATAAAATGGAACAGATGAAGATCATCAGTAAAGCTGGCTATGGACTCTACAAATTCTTATTGGCTGTTCTTGACTACTGTGCTGTATTCAGAGAAGTAAAAAGCATATTGGTTTTAAAGATTGAATTAAGTAATTGATAACTCAACATAATAATTTAATCATTTTTCAGGTGAAGCCTAAAATAGAGAAAGTTCAGATAGTGGAAGTCGAAGCCGAAAGAGCTAAAAACGCTTTAGAAAAGGAAGAACGAGAATTAAGACGAATAGAGAAGCAGTTATCTGAGTTAAATGCCAAATATGAAATCGCTATGACTGAAAGGCAAAAACTTCAAGATGAGACTGATCTTCTTCAAAGGCGTTTAATTGCTGCTGACAAACTGATGAGTGGTCTCTCTTCAGAGAACGAACGATGGCAGAAAGACTTGGAAAACCTTCGAGAAGAAATGGAGAAGATTATTGGCAACTGTCTCCTATCTGCTGGCTTCTTATCTTATAATGGACCTTTCTCCTATGAGTTCAGAAACGAAATGGTGTACAATAATTGGCAAAACAGTATTATAGAAAAAGAAATACCTTTGACTCAACCTTATCGACTGGAAACGCAGCTGAGTAGTGACGTCGAAATCAGTGGGTATGATAAAATAAATCCAAATTTTAAATCGTAGATTCACTATTAAATTAACAAACTCCAATGATTTTTTACTTGAAACAACTTTCTAGATGGAATTCAGAAGGCTTACCACCGGATGAACTATCCACTCAAAATGGTATCTTAACAACAAGAGCATCAAGATTCCCACTCTGCATAGATCCACAACAACAAGCACTTAATTGGATCAAAAAAAGAGAACAGAAAAATAATCTGAAGATTATCACTTTCAATGATTCGGATTTTATCAAGCAAGTGGAAATGGGAGTGACTTACGGTTTTCCAATCCTGTTCCAGGATGTTGACTACATCGATCCTGTATTAGACAACGTTTTGATGAAGAACATACAATGTAAGTTTCTATTATCCTTTCGAATCATCCTTTTTAGTCCCATGAGAGATATTTCATAAGCATTGATTGCAGATGTTGCGGGAAGAGTATTTATAGTACTTGGTGATAAGGAAGTGGATTATGATCCAAGATTTCGACTATACTTGACCACAAAATTGTCCAATCCAAACTTCAATCCTGCTGTCTTTGCTAAGGCAACTGTTGTCAATTACATGGTGACTCTCTTCGTAAGTGAAAGGTCTTTATTTCTTTCTTAAAAATTCTAAGGGTTTGTGGGCATAGAACGGTAGGGAATCACTTTCAGAACACCGTTTCCAAGTTAATCATATTTATTTAGTTGTAAGAAAGAAAAATCCGCTAAACATTAACACCATAACCCTCTGGTTGGCGTACATTTGCAATAAAATCAATCTGATTAGACAGCAATAAGAAAACATTCTTTTCAAAGTTTGAACCCTTGGCACTGGTGAATACAAATCATCCAATATTTCGTATTGCTGACATGCTACTACAAAAACTCTAGCCTTCTTCTCTCATTTGTTTTCGAAGTAATTAATCCATTTTAGGTCTTAAATCTTTCTGTTTTCGGGTCTATCCACTAATTTATAAGTATGTTTTTGTGTAAACACTCAATCTCTTCATCCATAGCTTCCAACCATTCGTCACGTTCCAAACTGTCACTTGCTTCTCTGTAGTTCGCAGGATTATTAGCATTGACAAAATTTAAATAGAAACAAGAATTCACTACATTTTCACCAAACCTTTTTGGCCTCTTTTTAACTCTACTCGATTTTCTTGTATCAATTTCAATTTTATTTGTATCAAGTTTCGAAACGACATGCTCATGCTCATACTCAGTATTGTTTTCCTCATCATCCTAATATTTATCTCTTACAAATTTTCCTTTCATTCTGTTTTCAATAATTTTCAAATTTTCATATTTAACTCTTTTATTTCCATCATTCAAATTTTTTGTAAATTTAATCTTCCACTATCATCACTGAATACTTTTAACTTTACATCTTCCTCAACAATGTCTACATTTATAGATACTATAACTTTATTATTTATCAAAACTCTATACCCTACATTTTCATAGCCTATGAGTATATCGAAATCAGTTTTTCGGTCCCATTATCCCAATACTCTACTTCCATACAATTTTAAGTTTTTAATATCTGGTTCCTTTCCAGTCAGGATTTCAAAAGAAGTTTTGTTTTCAATTGTATTAGTCAGAGCACTTTTTAAAATATGACACAGTTCTTATAATTTCCGGCCAAAATCTTTCATGTTCCTTAGCCTCTGATAAAAAATATCTCTATGTATTCATTATTGATCTATTAAACCGCTCTGCCATACTATGCAATTGGTGTACATAAGGTGGACATGGTTCTATTACACAACCTTTTCCTCTAGCTAAATCAAACCTATTTTTATTTAAATATTCTTTACTTCCATCGCATCTTAATCTTAACACTGGTAATATATTCTACAAAACAATCGTAAACCTCTGATTTAGACTTTATTATATCAACTTTTCCTGCCTTACTATAATCATCAATAAATGACACAAAATATCTTCCACCAACTATTGAGTGAGACCATTTACATCAGTGTAAACAATCTCTAATAAATCTTTTGCTTGGCTTCTATCATTTTAAAAACGCAAATTGTGCATCTTATTTTCTATGCATGTACTACATTTAAAATATGCAAACTCTAATTCTAATACTAATACAAATACCAAAGTTTTGTTTACATTTTTAATTCAAGATGAGAGAAGCGTGCCAAAGTAAAAGGAATTTTAAATTAATTGGTGATGCTATGATAGTACTGAGTTACATTAAGGATTTCTCTGTTCAAATTAATAGAAAACTTGTTATGTTTTTTTGTGAAAAAGGATTCTAAAATGTTTCTTTTATATGAACTACTTTCTTTTGCTAGCATCTTTATGTTATTAAAATCAAAATCATAATTTCTGAAATATACATTGATGTCGAATTTTCTACGAGCATTTCCTAATCTTTCTTATAAGGTTTAAAACTAAGTTTGGATAAGACTCTATTTTCAATATCTTCTAGAACAAGGTTAGCTGCAATTGGAAATAAAGGTGATTCCATATAACAACCTGAAATTTGTTTGTAATATTTTTTATTGAATGATAAAACCGTATTTTAAAAAACTATTCTAACAGCTATTAAAAATTCCGATTTTGATATTTTTGTCAAATTTTTATATGATTATAGTTTTTCTTTTATAGAGTCTGAAACTAAATCTAAAGGAATGTTGTCAAACATAGATACGACATCAAGTGACACTAATGAGTGTGTAATTGGTACATTTATGTTTTTTATTTTTTATTTCAAACTCTAACTAGCTTTTATGAAGGTGTCAGTTGTACCAGATACTAGTTTTAAAACTTTTGAAAAATATTTACGAATTTCTCTGATGTTTTTTTATTCAATAGTAATATCATTCTCTCTTTCCAAATACTGTAGTCAGTTTTTAATGTTATCGTCTGTCACTTTACTTAGCAAATCACTCTCACCAGGTTTTTGCAAAACCTCAAAACTTGTTTCCATAAACCACTTTATGCTTCCCTGTAAAATCCTAAGAGGTTGTGGACTTGCTTGTGCTACAGACAGGCAACAACTGCTCGTTCCCAGTTTCTTATAAGCTTTCGAAACGTTTTCAGATCTTATCAAAATTTTACAGCGGATTCAAATTAATATTATTTTTTCTTATGTCACAATTTCTCAGGGTCTTGAAGATCAGTTGCTATCAGTAGTCGTTCGAACTGAACGTCCAGACATAGAAGAACAAAGAGAAAGTTTAGTTATAGAGACCAGCGATAATAAACGTCTTCTGAAAACACTTGAGGATAGTCTCCTAAGAGAAATTGCCACAAATACGGGAAACATGTTAGACAATATTGAACTAATCGAGACACTCGAAAACACCAAATCGAGTGCCACCGAGGTCATGGAAAAACTTCATCTGGCTGAGCTTACAGCTGTTGATATCAATAAATTAAGAGATGGATATCGACCAGCAGCAAAGAGAGGAGCAATATTATTTTTTGTCCTTGCTGACATGGCTACAGTCAATTCCATGTATCAGTATTCCTTAATCAGCTATCTTGAAGTTTTTACATATTCCCTAAAGAAAGCCTCACCAGATCTAGCTTTGACTAAAAGATTAATGAACATAATGAACATGCTCACAAAGAATGTCTATGATTATGGATGCACAGGGATTTTCGAGAAGCATAAGCTGCTCTTCTCTTTTCAAATCTGCACGAGAATCGATCAGGATATCAGTTTCATCAATCAGCCTCAACTAGAGTTTTTCATTAAAGGTAATGTTGCTCTCGAGAAAACTCAGAGGATCAATTCAGCAAAGTGGCTTCCATCTACTGGATGGGAAGATGTCCTCAAGTTATCAAACGAATTTCCTCTTAAATTCTCAGAGCTGCCTCTTCAATTACAGGAGCAAGGCATCGAGTGGAAGATGGTGAGGATCCAAAATCCTAACTTGGTAAAATTATCTAGACTGAATCTCTAATTATTAAAATTAACTATTTTTGCAGTGGTATGATTCGGACACTCCAGAATCAGATGCATTACCTTGTGGTTATTCTGACAAGCTATCAAGCTTCGACAAGCTACTCTTAATTCGATGCTTCCGTGTGGATCGAGTCTACCGAGCAGTGGTGAAATACATTAGTGAAAGAATGGGTGGAGAATATATAACTCCACCGAATGTCAGTTTGGATATGATTTTTGATCAAAGCACACCAAAGATGCCAGTTGTTTTCATTCTCAGTCCTGGTTCAGATCCTACATCTGAACTGATGAAACTTGCCGAAAGGTATGGCTGTGGTGCTGGAAAGTTCAGATACTTATCTCTAGGTCAAGGTCAGGAAAAGGTTGGTAATTTAAAATATTAATTTGGGGTTGCTACTGCTCAGGGAATGCCGGAAAGTCGGGAAATTAAAAAATGGTCAGGAAGAGTCAGGGGCTGTCAGGGAAAACCTGTAAAGAGTCCAAAAATTTCTGGTAAACTAAAGTTGAAGTTTGAGTTTGAAATTACGTAAGGCATTTTTATTAAATTAGACAGCCTTCCTCCCCAATGTAAGATACTGAAAGATTTGCTCTGATCCCCCCCCCCCCCCCCCCCCCCCCTCCTCCTTGCATTTTTAACTTTTTTAAAATATTATTATA
>JAAAKG020143320.1:0-11392 GCA_010014905.2 Druon quercuslanigerum
AAAGAGCTATTCTTAAACATTTGTCCATAAATAATATAAATAGCCATGAAGACATGACGCATCCTTGTCTAACGCCTTGTATAATATCAAACCAGTCACTTAATTTTTTATTTACCCTTACACTCGCTTTGCCACCAATATATATTTCTTTTATAGCTTGTAGGAGCCATCCGTTTACACCATACTCTTTCAGGACTTCCCAAAGTTTGCTTCTATCTACCGTGTCGAAAGCTTTTGTACTCAAAAATATTAAAATACGTCGAAAATCTGTTAAAAAATATTATTCTGCTTTTTATTGGCTACCTATATAACTAAAAGAAGCATTTTTAAAATAATATTTAAATTAATTTAAAAAATCATTTGATTCTCATCACCGATTGAAGACGTTCTTTTCGCGACTCGCCAAAATCACAAGTCATTATTCAAATAAACATTGATCAAATTATTATAAATCAATTACCAAATATTTAATTATTATTAGGTTACGGATCAGGGATTATTAAAAAAATGTTTCTAAAAAGCGTGAGTAATGCGAAATAATACGTGAAATTCCCATTTTTCTCTTTATGGACTTATGTGGATTTGTTTAACCTCAAAATTCATGACTGCTTCTTATTCCATGATGAATACCTAAAAAGTATACTGTTATACGAAAATTTTTCAAAATCTTTATAAAGCTTAAGACATTCTTTTTAATTTAAATAAATTTTTTTAAACTTTTTGAAATCCTTTCAAATATTTTATATATTTAAATAAAATATAAAGAATAAAAATTAAGTTTTAAAATATCCAATTTGTATTTTGATTAACAAAATTTCATTAATGCTTAACATCCTAAGATCGTGATTCAATACAAAAAAATTTAATTATAAATTAAGAGATTACAGCGTCATCAAGAAAATTATTATAGTTGCCTTAAATCATATTAATATAAATTGAAAAAAGCTGTTTTATATTGGTATGAAATGCTTTTTTTACTTAATTTCGAAGTCAAATAATAATTATATTGGCAATTATAAAAAACTCATATTCATACAGTTTATGTATATAGTTATAAGACAAGAACGCAGAAAAAACGGAGTAAACATTTTTCTAGTGTAAAACTGATCTATATACTCCTCTGGGTGGCACTCCTATATATACATGGTTGGGGTTTGGCAAATTAATTGCACTTGTATGGTTATGTTCATTTACATTGTACGCTTCGAAATTCTCCCCTGAATAAAGTTGGCTATTTCCTATTTTTATAAGAAATTGCATTGGAAAATGAAGATCATGCCTTACAGGGCAAACTGGAGCTAAAGGATACAGAAGAGCAGCATATTGACGATGATTTTCTGTTCTTATATAATAGACATGGTATCTAACTTCTAAATTCGGGCTTAGGAACGAGGGTGGACATATATTAGGCCTAGGTTGAATAAATCCATGGTAAATATTGCCGTCCCACATTTTTACGTAAATTTTGTCGTTCTGCAATGGAGGAAGTCCCGTTATCCCACCTGTAACTAATTTTGTAAGCAGTTCTCTTGATAGCGATATGGAATCATTATTCATGTTCACATAAAATTATTAAGCTCTTTGTGGGCAATGGAGTATTAGGAAACGAATTTAAACTATGATAAGAAATAAAAAGTGATTTTTAATTTTTACCTAAAAGAAATAAAATTAAGGTAACATATGCGTGATAAGTAATAGATAATTAAAAACCGAACCGATAATATTGTCAGAAGTAAAAAGTGATTGACATGATATGTGTGATAGACATTAAGTTTGTCTAAGTATGAATTAGAAAGAAAATGAGTGTGTAAATTAATAGAAGCACAGCTTGGAAAACAGGAAAAAATATGTTAATCAGATACGAATTTTAAACGAAAAACTGGGCTTTGAACAATGAATAATTAATTATTATCAGTATTTGCATCATATTTCTAGAGACAGTGGATATTTTTTTTACTTGTAAAAGAGATTAGACTACAAAAATCCTAAAAGCGCGATAGTATTAATTTCTTTATTAACATGTTTCTAACGCAAAACGTGAAGGCGATTGTGCATTGATTTGAAGTTATTTATATTCTTTAGGCAATGAATTAGCCTTATGAAAATTTCCGTTATACTATACAGTTGGTATGAATTACAAAGCCTCGACAGATATAGGGTTAAACCCACAAAAATGTAATGTTAAAGCTGGAAATTTTAGAAATGAAATATTCGAATGAAAAGCCCTTCAGTAAACAGGCTTGAAAACATACCTGTCATACTCAACATATATATTAATGTTAACTTTGGGCTACACTCACGTTTAAAGTGCAGAAAACCTACTAGCGCAAGAAATAGAACTTGAGTATAAATCTTCATTTTTTTCTCAGAAAACACAATGATCGAGAACAGCAATCGTACTTTTTCGAGAATTTCGTATCAACTGAAACAATAAACCACTGGTTTGCGTACTAACTTTTATGACTACTGCCAAATGATAACTTATCTTTTATTTAATAAAATAAATATAGCAGAATAAGATAGATTGTCGATTCTTTCTGTAAAAATATTCTTTATTTGTTAAATTTAATGCTCATAGCATCTTCATAATTATTTAAGAATAAGAGTACGCTATGAATTAGTAGCAATACTTTCTCATAAGATTTTGAGTCAGGACACTTATACACGATGACTCATTTCAATGTATTATGGAGGGGGATAATTGACTGTATCATCAATTATGATCCTGAGGTAAATTTTAAGGTCAACTGGAAGTAAGGCCGAGGAGATTTCAAGCAAAAGATATAAATTGCCAACAAAATAGTTCAACAAAATACTTTATTTTTAGCAAAGAAAGGAGTCATTTTATTTAGAGTATAGACGATGAATTTTCTGCCAAAGGAGAAACTTTCAATCAGTTTAAAATATATACAGGGGTAGGAAAATTATTTGCAATTCCTTAAAAAATTTAATAATTTTTTTTTAATGCATTGCAACACTTGAAATAGTATTAAACCTTATAATTTGTATGTTATCATTGTGTCCAAACTGGTGGAGCGAAAAAATAAATAAGATAAGAATCTTATTCTGCTTATTGAGTATATATTCAGTAAATTGTAATATAGAGAAGGACAACAATTAAATTTTAATTTTTATATGTAAAGCCACAAGAAGAAGATCTAATTGGTACTTTCCCGAGCACTGATTGTAGATAATATAAAAAAAATATATTTACGTCTCAAACAAGAAAACGCCTCGTACCATAAGGTGTCAACCAATTTTTTTCTTTTAAATATTACTTTTTACAATTCAAACACAAGCCATAGGTTCTTTTAAAAAGTTGTTGATAAAAAATATTGACGAGTTTTCACTATTTTTTGGAAGAGCAGCTTTTGTCTATTATTCATTATTTTCATTCATTATGTCGTTTTGACAACAAATTTTTTATTATCTCAGGTGCATAATTTTTATTTATTTTTTTAATGGGTTCACGACAAGTGTCATTTAGTGATTGCGATTTCTCTTTAGTTAAAGCTCCTTTCTCTTTAACGAACGCATTCTCATCACGTACCTCGTGCTTTGCATTCGATTTAGTCAAATATCCGAACTTTCCTAGATTACGTTCACCTCTATCAGTTCAAATCTTCCCCCTAAAAAATGTATATCATTTTGATAAACCTTAATTATTAGCATCCATGATATGCATTAGCATTGAAGCAACAGTATTTTTAATGTCTTATTTTTATCATTAAAAAAATGGACATTCTTTTAAAATAAAAATTATTTTTTAAATAAAATGTTATTGTAGTTTATAACAAACTTGTAGATATTTTTTGGTTTAACGCCTTTTGTCTTTTAATTTGCTTTGTCTCTTGTGCCGCTTTTCCACAATTAGTGTACTAATTTTAGTTTGTTCCTTGTGTCGTTTTTAGAAAAGTTTTATTATTTAATTTTGAATGTTATTCTTATACCATTGAACCAGAAACTGCGTCTCCTATCAAAAATCATTCACGCCAAATTTGAATAACTTTTCGCTATTTTTTGCAAGAGCAACGTTTGTCTATTTTTTTTTCACATCTCGTGCCATTTTTCTAAAATTTTCATTTTTTTCTTTTAAATGTTGTTTTTACGACAGAAACAAAAAACACGCATCCTATTGCAAATTGATTAATGACCAATTGGTAGATATTTTCAGGGCTCGCAATTTTAGTTAGTTCGTTTTTTTCGTTTCCAGCATAGAATGGCCGTAACATCGAATTTTTTAGTTTTTGTTATTTTTTGTATGATCAAAATTTGAATTTTTAACTTTTCGACAAAATTTAAAAATTTCTTATGATAATCTTGTGAAGATATAAAAAATAAACGTTTTTCTTATGTTGATTTTTTTAGTAACATGCGCTGTTTGGCTTACAATGTTCATTTTGGTTTATTTTTTTGGATTTTGAAAATATTCTATGCAGAATTTAATCTGACAAATCTTTCGAAAGCCATCGTGCCTACAGTATACAGACTACAGACTTAAGACAGACAAACACCTTTGCAAAAGTCATTTTTTCTGCATCAAAAGGTCTCAAAACGTGGAGATTTGATGAAAACTGACAAAGTGAAATCTTACATAAAATCAATACCTTCTCATTAAGATGATAGTATAAAAAGAAATCATGTAGATAGAAAATACTTATAAAATATTACCATGGTATTTTCAAAGCATTACTTAGGAGCAAAATCATTATTAACCCTTATCCGTTACAAAAAAACCCGTATTTGCATCTTAATAAAAACCTGCAGACTGATGCCAAAAATTGTATACATTAACTGCTAGTATTTTTGTGCTCATTCTTTATTTCCCAAAGTCATAAATGACCCGCGCAATGTATAAGCTAGAATTTCAACTTCTTTTACCAAAATTATGTTCCAGTCTATGTGTATATATTAAAAAAATATAATTGACCTTTTTCGATGCATCTTTTAATGCCATTAAACAACTTCCAGCACAGCAATTCTCAACGAGAAAAATCCATTTTCGTTTAATGATCAATCTAAATTTTTAGGACATTAGACAATTTTTACAGAGCAAAATTTTTCTAAAAAAATTTTTTCAAAGATTTATTAAAACTATTTTGAAAGATGAGTTAAAATAATTTAAAACCCCTAAAAAGCACTCGTGTAACTAGGGATGCTGGGGATCTACATGTATGTTGTAAAATACATTTTGACAAGGTCAATGGTCAGTGGATTTTTTTATAGACTCAATGCTGTAAGGGATCAATTTTTAGTATTACCATAAATATACTCTTATCGTGAAGTTGGTCTGAATTTGATTAGTGTATTTTCTGATCATCAATATTGTGAATGTAATACATAATATCAAATATCAGCTCTTTTTTGGGCGAACAACTTCTCTCTTTCAATTTTTGTCGCACCTTTTGTCATTTTCCCACAAATTTTCCATTTTTATTTTTAATGAGATTCTTATAATTATGTGTCTGGAAAAACTACGCAATTGGCAGACGTGTTTTAGGTTCAAAATTTTTGTTTTTTTTCGTAGCTTCTGTCGTTTTCAAAAAAATATTGTTAGATAGTTTTAAAAATAATTAGGTTACACAAATTTAAATCATAGGTGTGTGTGAACAATACATAGTTTATTTTTAAAATGTCTAAGAAAATTTTGTATTGAAATATAATTTTTCAAATTTGTAATCGTGACTTTATATAATCACCAAATGTTAATAAATACGTGAATGAATGTAATATATTCCCAGAAAGTTCAAAAATAATTTTAAGCTGTTGATCCTTACGGTCCTAGTTTAAAAGTTTGAAATCTTGTCTTCCTAAAATTCGGGATGACTAGTCCATCCATATTGCAAAACTTTTAAAAATTTTAAATAATTTTCAAATATTTGTAGCAATGAAAAAGTATTTCAGAACATTTCAGAAGATGTCTAGTTATCATAAAGTTTATAAAGGAGATTTTAATAATTTTTTGAAGCATTTTAATATATTTTAATAGACTTTACTAGTTTTAACGTCATATCTGAAATTTTTTTAGGGAATAACAAGATTTGAAGTGATTTTTGAACATTTTCAGAAATTTCATATGAATTCTGAAAATAAATGCTATTTCAAAAGATTTTAGTAGAAGCGTCCGCGGTCTAAACCTGTTAACCGACATTTAAAGATTTTTACATGTCGAAGGAAACTTCAATGGGAATAGGAATATTGCATGATTTTTAAAACATTTCTTGTCCCAAAATTTGGTATAAACTTTCCAATATTTTTCATCAGCTTTGCTAGTTAACCGGAAGTTTCGGTATTAGCTGACACAGCCTTTGCAATATTACCTACAATCGTATTTCTTATTTTTCTTCCCAGATTTGATTTGTATAAACGCCGGGTTCGTAAATAACCTCAGAATTTCTCTTGCACTTCTCAGTTTTCACCTAGATGCGGAAAATATAATAGAATTAATACAAAATTACGGCTGCGATATTCTAATGTGTTGGGACTCGTAAAGACCAAATTATTACACTAAAATTCTCCAGGGTACTTGCCCTTTGCGCCAGTTAGGATAAATCTAAGAAATTAAATGTCTCGCTAATGTCACACAGACGTATATAGCAAAATAAGAAAATATGATATTTCTTTTGTAGTTTTTCTCTTTTGATATAAATTTCACCCCTACAATTTTTCAAGCTTGTACCATTTTTCCCTATATGTAAAAAGTAGGGGAAATCCTAGGGATTTTCTGTTCACACAGGACTACTCTTGTGAATTTTAAGCCGCTAAATCGAAATCCGGCTTTCAGAATTTCTCTTACGCGTCTGAGATTTCCCCAATCTGGGTCGACTAGCATGGAAGGCTTTGGCCATTTACACATTTGTAGCTATCCACCTCCTTTCAGATGGCTCTACCGTAGTGTCAGAAGTGGGTGAAAATTTTGAAATAATATTTTCGCGCCCGCTATTATAAAGTTTTGTGAGGTTATGTTATTGTCAAAAAAAGTCAGTGTCTCAATTCGCTTAGTGAAAGTGGAATGAACAGTTTCAAATTAAATAAAAACTTGTGTTCTGTGCCAGGATATTCTTCCAAAACTTGCAGTAAGAAAGAAATATCAATCCACTTGTTTCCAAAGAAAGACATCGAAAAACAGTGGACAGTACTAATCGACAATGAGGAAATCCTTTCCTCTGAAATTCGCCAATTAGTTTTCTTCTATAATTTCTTGTCAGAATTTTAAGTGGGAAAAGAAACAAAAACTTTATTTCTAATTAGCAGTATTCACTTATTTTAAAAGAATGTTAATTGAAAATATCGTTTCATTTCTCGCACATATCATAAAAAATTCCACACTGTACGAATGCAATTGATGATTTCATTTTATCCTATTTTACTATGAATAATATGCCATAAAACAGTTACATTTCTTGTGTCGTATATTTCTTCGTTTATTGAAGAATTAATACAGAATTGTATAAATTTATCCCGGAAAATGTTGCAGGAAATAGTATTTGCACATTTTTCGATTTAAATTTGTATAATTTTGAACTAGTTCGTTTATTTTCTGTCGTTTTAATTCGCACACACATTTAAATAAAATAAACACATACGTGTAACAAAACTGTTAATATAAGTGCCACTTTCAATGTAAGTGGTCAAAGCCTTCCATGCGAGTCGACCAAGCCTGGGTTCCTCCTGAAGATTTTCTAAAGAGAGACTGATCCGAGCATTTTTATTATCCTCTATTGTTAAGAGTAAACTTTTTCTTCTTTGCTGATCACGAAGATGATATCAGCCACGTGGACATGAATAAAATTGTGCTTCTTTAGCCAAGGTCAGCCAAAAATCAGTTGGGCTCTTTATTTGGGGCTTAAATAAAACGTGCCCTGTTAATTGTCTTGTCGACCAAGCCTGTGTTTCTCCTGAAGATTTTAAAAAGAGAGACTGATCCGAGCATTTTTATTATCCTCTGTTGTTAAGAGTAAACTTTTTCTTCTTTGCTGATCACAAAGATGATATCAGACACGTGGACATGAATGAAATTGTGCTTCTTTAGCCAAGGTCAGCCAAAAATCAGTTATGCTCTTTATTTGGGGCTTTAATAAACCGTGCCCTGTTAATTGTCTTGTCGACCAAGCCTGGGTTTCTCCTGAAGATTTTAAAAAGAGAGACTGATCCGAGCATTTTTATTATCCTCTGTTGTTAAGAGTAAACTTTTTCTTCTTTGCTGATCACAAAGATGATATCAGACACGTGGACATGAATGAAATTGTGCTTCTTTAGCCAAGGTCAGCCAAAAATCAGTTATGCTCTTTATTTGGGGCTTAAATAAAACGTGCCCTGTTAATTGTCTTGCTGAAGCATAGTTCGGTTCAAACTCCAAAACTAGCGTGCCGAATTTAGCGATAATTTTGCGTTCGCCTAGTAGAACCCCGGGAAGTAATAACAGTGCAGCAAGGTTCTAGCTGTTTCTGGGGTAGCCTCAATATCATTAAGAGGCTGTTGTGTGGCCTTGCGAGTATTCTTCTCGTCCTGCATAGCCTGCTCAACAAACTTATCGAAAGATGAGTTCGCTGCTATAAGCACTTTATTTACCGAAGGTTCTAGAGCCTCCAATAATAAGGAAACTATTTGGACCTTAGAGGCCTGCGGCAATAAGCGGAAAAAAAGAGTTGTTTCTTTTTAAAAATATCCCCGTAGCTGCTTGCTCCTCTTGTTTTGTAGTGGATAGTTTAATATGGAGTTTATTTAGTGACGAAACTCCTGCAAAATGCTGGATGAGCAGATTACGGAATTTGACTTATAAAAGAGATAAGGTCTTGTATACCTCGTACCAATTTAGGTCTAATGAGTCAATGACAAAATACCTTGTGCACAAGGATGTTTCGATTGAGACCTCCGTAAAATAATGTTCACATTCGCTCAGAAAGGCTTACGAACCTTCATGATCTATCATCTCGAAAGTGGGTCATGGTACGCCCGACGTTCTTATCGCGCGCAACAACGCTTGCCAATCGGCGAGGGGCGCGCTTGGTAACTGCTGGACCATAGATGGTCTGTGTGGTGAATTCACGGCGTTCAGTATGCCCTACGATTTAGAATTAAAGGTTGCGTCGATGCGAGTCTCTTCGGAAGCGTTTCGATGGTGGTGATTCAAATAAAGAGGGAGATAACGTCTCCGGCGTTTGATCATCGGATAAAAACAAGGTGTTGTCACTTGATCGGCTCACTGATGAAGGAACGTGGTACTGGGGTTGTTGTATGTGCGTGTTCTGGCTGACTAGTCGAAGGTTGGCTACTAGAGGACTTACTAGTAGATGATTGTGGTTTTGGGAGAGCTAGCGAGACTGCCCGTGCCACCTCGGGAACGCAAGGGGTTTCTACTACCAGCTGGACCTAAATATTTATAAATTCTCTTGGAGCGGGAAGAGAGACAGATGGTGGTACTTTTAAGTCCCACGGAAAAGGCGGCAATTTAAAACAATCAACCCGAATAGTGGATCGACTGGTGATGGCTGACTGCGAACCCTCCCGGCTAGTTAAATTAACTGGCGGGAAGACAACCCGTTGCTAGGTACTGAAGATCCGGCTACCTGCGGTAGATTAAGTTAAAATTAAGGGCAGTCACTCGAGACATGACGACCAGCCTTACTTCCTAAAATGATCATTAAATAATGATGTGGCAATCTTTCGGCAAGACCCGTTCATTACGAAAGGAGATTTAAATCCATCAAACGTAGCACCAACCTGTCTGTCGGTTTCTCAGACAGAAACACGACTCACGATTTTTACGAGCGGCGAAAACATGCACAGGAACCGAAAACTGAAAGCAATTCCAAATTATTGGGTCCTAAGTCCCGTTAACACGATGTAAGCTGAAATTGTTTCTTCATAAGAAACAACACAACTGACGACGGATCGTAAGAAGAAGGGACTACGCAATATGGCGGACTTCGCAAAAGAAAAAAAGAATTGAGAGCAAAAGTCTAATGTTGAAATATTTATCTTTGTATGAGAAACAGGATCGTAAAGCGGATGCTACTTACTCTCCCAAATAGAATACAACAACTGAACGAACAAACTATTGTCACGCTTCCGGTGACCGGGCACATATATTTATATAAGAGATGTACAACAAAATCGCATCTGGCAGAGAGGGCCTCGACCGTACTACCTCGACCACCGCACGTCGACACTGGTGTTAACTATATTCTAAAATTTATAAGTGAAGCATAAAAATATTTTGTAAATTTGCTGGTCTGTAAAATTAAGTTTTTTGATTTTTTCCAGAAATGGTAAAAGAAACAACTTTTTTGCCTGCAGAAAAAGATGCGCTACGAAGTTTTTAACAACGTGATGTGTTAATAAGGTTAATTTCCGATAACTGATTTTTAAGTTACCAGGGGCCAACTCGAGCGACCTGAAGCGGCTAAGCAAATTTTACGCGGGGTTATAGAATCCGGAGTCTCAATTCAGAATTTTTTATTTTAGCAAGTATACACAATCGCTGCTATCGTCTTGAAAATTATAGGGCTGATCCATCTTATAACTTTCGTCATCATTGCAACTAGTGTAAAACTGATCTATATACTCTGCTGGGTGGTACTCCTATATATACATGGTTGAGGTCTGGTAAACTACCTTCGGCATTTTCGTGTGTACTTGTATAGTTATGTTCAAACCCATTGTACACTTCGAAATTTCCTCCTGAATAAAGTTGGTTATTTCCTATTTTAATGAGAAATTGCTTTGGAATATGAAGATTATCAATTATAGGGTGGCCTGGAGCTAAATGAGAGAGAAGTGAGGCATATTGATGATGATTCTCCGTTCGTATATAATAGACATAGAATTCAAACTCTGGATTCAGGTTCAGGAAGAAGGGTGCCGGTATATTGGGCCTGGGTCGGATAGTTCCATGGTAAGTATTCCCGTCCCACATTCGTACGTAAATATGGTTATCTTGCAATGGAGGCAATCCGGTAATTCCACCTGCAACTAATTTTAGAAAAAAATCAGCATTAATGCATAAGTATTTTGTACGGTATTGAAATATATTTTTTTTTAAATTTGAAATGATCAGAAGTAAAAAAAAGCGTACTAGGTAGTCATGAAGGGAAATCGGGGAGAGATGGGACAGACTATTTGTTCCATTTAAGCAATAGTTTTATGCTTGTCCCTATACGTACTTTTGAATTTTTTGCATCAAATACTGACTTGGTTGTATATTTTTAAACAATTCTCCGATTAAATTAAAAAGACAATTGCGAGCCACTATGGTTGTATAGAAGCGAAATATTTAATGTGCACAAAAAAGGGATGCAAAAGAAGAGGGATGGAAGAGCCTCGGTGGCTCAGAGGTTAGACGCTCGGACTTCACCTCAGAGGTCCGGGGTTCGATCCCTGAGCCGGTACC
>JAAAKG020143321.1:0-11392 GCA_010014905.2 Druon quercuslanigerum
TAAATCTTAAGATTGTGAAAAAAATGTCTCTATCTCCGCGGGGATCTGAACCCAGGACCTTCAGATTTCCGGTCTGATGTTCTTACCAACTGAGCTACGGGAAGGTCCTGGGTTTAGATCCCAGCGGAGATAGAATTAATGATATTAGAAATAATAATATTGATATATACCAGTAGATAAACAAAATTAGCATCTAAAATTAATAGCAAAATTAATTTTTTTATTCACGTATGCTTACTAAAACCTTCAATTTCATAGATCCCTATAGGAAATTGGACTAAAAGAAAAACTCGCAGCATAGCATAACTTTAGGTAAAAAAAAGTTCAATTTTTTAATTTTTCAATCTCTTTGGTATCAAAGTAAATCAAAATGATACGACAAAAAAGATTTGCAGCAAAGATTGAACTAAAAGCAATGCTTACAGCATAGTACAGATTTAAAAAAGGCTAAATTTCCCATAGTTTTTAATATGGTGATTGTGAATTCTCTTTTGTTAAAGTTCCTTGAGCTTTAACGAACGCATTCTCATTTTCCTATATTATGTTCAACACTATTATATCAAACGTATATCACATTTATTTCTGTATCTCAGCCTGGGATTGATTTTTCAGATCTTGCAAAATAAAGTACAATTTATATTGCATTGATATTGAATTAAGCGTTTTTTTATTGTCTTGCTTTTGCAATTTAAAAAAGTGTGCGCCCTATGTGAAAAAAATATTATTCTAAAACATTTTATTTCAACTTTTGTCGTTTTTCCATAAATGTAATTGACTTATTCAAAAAGTTAATTTTATTATTTCTAGTATATTTTTTATAACGGTAGTTTATAACAAATTTGCAAATATTTTTGGTTAAACAATTTTTGGCTTCTCTCATTTTTGTCTCTTGTGTGTGGTTTTTCGAAAAAATTTTATTTTTTATTTTGAATGATATTTTTTACGAATAAAAAAAATTACGTGTCCTATCGAAAAATTATCCTAGAAAATTTTTTAGCTGTTTTTTGGGTGAACAATTTCTTTCTATTTATTGTTATCATAGCTTGTTTCGTTCTTCCAAAAATTTGATTATTTTATTTTAAATTTTTTTACGATTGAAAAAAGCCGCGATCCCTGTTAAAAATTTACTGCTAAAAGCTTTATGAATCTTTTTCAAAAAATTTTAACTTTAATAATTTTTTTATTAATACCAATTGACAAATCACGTTACTAATAATTTGCCTTAAAAAAAAGGTTTAATAGAATATTTTCAATGACAATTTTACTCTATATATGTCGCAGAAATAAAAAAATTGCTTATAGTGCAAAACTTTTTTGTCAATTGTTTTTGTACTTAATAAAAAAGATTGAAATCTTTAAATGCAATTATAATAAGTTAAAACTATTTTCAAATTTTTTCAAAATATTTTTAACATTAGCTTATTAATATTATTAAAAAACCATGTTACTTTAAAAAAATTGTTTAATTGCATATTTTTACTCATTTTTCGTTGAAATTTTAAGTTTTTCTTATTTTCAACACTTTTTTGTCAATTATTTTCAGTGAATAAAAAGTATTGCGATGTATGAAAACAATTTTATTGACTTTGAACTATTTTAAAGTTTTGTTATAACAACTGCATCAGCGGTTAGTTCTTATTCAGTAAAAATATTTTTTATCAGGGACGCATTTTGCGAATAAAAATGTAGATTAAATAAGGAAATTATTACAAATTTGGTTTAGTACAGTCTTAAACTCCTTTGGCAATGCCCACAATATTTGGGCAAAATAATGAAATTTTTAATATGATCTAAAAAACAACGAATTAAAAATTTTATTATTTTGTCCATTTATTGCAAGGACTACACATCTTAAAATTGATGCAAACATTACCAAAAATATTTAGGATTGTATTAAACCAAATTTAAAATAATTGCCTTATTTAAAATAGATTTTCATTGGTAAACGGTGTCCCTGATAAAAAATGATTTCTATATAGGCGAGCAGCGCACCCCCAAAAAGATGCACAAAAAATGAGTTGACCGACCACTACAAAAAGCAAGGAAAAAACTAATTGGGATCGATTAATTATGTTATTAGGAACAATAATTTTCAATAATTTTTTATTAACTAAAAACTTGTAAAATTACAAAAAATGAAAAAATTGTTACGCTGATTATTTTCTAAAGTAAAATGAATAAAAATAAACACTTTTTTACTCGTGGTATTTTTTTCGAAAAATGCTTCGTTTTCGAGTTACGCGCAATTTAAAGTAAAAAATCAACCGAAAAGCGTATATTTCGAAAAATTTGTTCTCGGCTTCTATCACAGGTTTTTGAAATTTTTAAAATGCAAATCAGTCGTGAAAACATATGCTTTTAGACAATATTTTTTTTCTTTGTGTTACTTTTTCGCAATGACAAAATTGTCATACCAAATTCGTGAAATTTACGGATTTCGAGGCCGATTTGCGGTGACGAAGCGCGTAACGTATAATTTTTTTTTTAATTCGCGGAACTATTTGTTAATGGCTAACGCTGTAACATGTGGTTATTAGCCATTGATATTTTTTCTTTATACCATGTACTGTCGAAAAGAAGCCTTTCACACTGATGCTCGGAAGCTCAAATTAACAGCCAATATAAACGATTATTTTTATAGAAGGTCAACCCCCCCCCCCCATAGTATCATGATTGTTTTTGACGATATTACAAAATATTTGAATTTGAAAGACTTTCAAAAGCTGAAATTGCAGCGAAAAAATGTAGATGTTCCTACAGGCTCCTTGAAGATACAACTGAGTTATTTTTAGTTGTCCTTAAATTAAAATCCGGAAGTGCAAGGAGTTACTGCTTATTTGCCTTGATGGCTTTTCGACCGTTGGACCAGTTCAGTTTAAAAGGACTCGCAATCGATATCGATGAAGAATTAGATGTACGGTACGGGTGTTTGTGTTCAACGTACACGGCTATAGACTATGGGCGCAGCTGCCCGGATTCGGGCACGCGACCCAACGGTCGCGGCAGCTGTCAGAAAATTTCCTACAGTCCCTTCATCCCAAGTTCCATGACTCCTGGAGTCCAGGAAAAAAAAATGCATGAGCATCGACGGGAGGTTCGAGAGGTTAATGCGGTGTACGTGCCACCTGTATATTTATGGCCTTGCCTGCAAATTTCCTTTCTCCAATAACTATTTCCTACGACATTGGCACGATTTACAATTAATTTTTCTTGCAACTCGAGACTGGCGTGAGAAACGTCTTCCACACGCCTTTGGTGTTAATGATAAAATATGACGTCTTATTTTTTGAAATTGCAAAAAAGAAAGAAGAAAAATCGCTCCCCCCTTTAACGAATCGTAACAAAATATTTTTAGCCCCCCCCCCCCTGCTCTTACTGTAAGTAATTTATAGTTTCCAGAAATAATAAGATGGGGGTCTTGAGACTAGTGGAAAGTTTTTGTATTCAAAATTATTTTTGCAGGGTAAAAACTTAATTTTTTAAATTCTCAGAATTTTTCTTGAACAACTTATTATTTATCCTGACCGTTAAAATTCCAATACCAGAATTTTCATCATGTCACATTTTCAGGATCGGATCTTTTATAAATGGAATGAAACAATATTTTAGATACAAAATACAAATTTTTACATTTACTTATTTATTTTAAATAAAAAAAGTACCTAAAAAGATGAATGAAAAGTTTCATATAAAAAAATTAATTTTACAACAAGAAAAACGGATTTTCAATAAACAAAGATTTTTCAGTCATGACAGGAACAAAATTTTACAATATAAACTAAAAAAGATGACTTTTTAACAAAAGTTTTGAATTTTCAACAAAATAAATAAATTTTCGATAAATAATTAAATTATTAACCTAAAAAGATGAAATCTCAAAAATAAAGTGTAATAGTTGATATTTCTACCAAAAAGATGCAGTTTCATATAAAAAAATAAATTTTACAACCAGACAAACGGATTTTCAATAAATAAAGATTTTTCAGTCATGACAGAAAAAAAAATTAACAATATATACAAATATAATATACAAACATTGAATATTCAAATATAAAAAAAAATTATTAATGTAATAATTAATAAATAATTTATAAACTAATTTATAATTAATTCATTAATAAAATGATATTTTTTAACTAAGTTTTCTATAAAATAATTGAATTTTTAACAAAACATTTGAGTTTTCGTCTAAAAATGATGACTTTTTAACAAAATACTTGATTTTTAAACAAAATAAATAAATTTTAGAAAAATAATTAAATTCTCAACCTAAAAAGATGATAGTTGATATTTCAACCAAAAAAGATAAAAATTTAAATAAAAAAGTTAATTTTACAACCAGAAAAACGGACTTGCAATAAATAAATATTTTTCAGTCATGAAAGGAAAGAAATTTTTTTCCTAAATTGTTGTATCTTCAAGCTAAAAGTCGAATATTCTGTACAAAAATTGAATCTTCAACAATAAAAAAATAATTTTCAAAAAAATAATTAAATTTTCTCCAAAGATATAAAAAAAATTAATTTAAACAAATCTTAACAAAATAGTTTTTTTTATCCAGACAATTGAATTTTCAATAAAAAATATCAGTTTTCAACAAAAAAGTTAAACAATCAACCAAAGAGATGATTTCTTAACCAATTGATTTAAACAAAATAGTTGAATCGTCAAGCAAAGAAGATTAATTTTCAACTAAACAATTATATTTTACTCCAAGAAAAATTAAATTTCTGCTAAAACAAAGAAAGTTTTTAATTGAAGACAAATTTTTTAAAAATATATTTAAATTTTCAATATTTTAGTTTAACTTTTTGACATTCAAATATGAGTTTCGAGAAAGAAGTATATTGTTACGAAAATTTTCAACCTGAAAAAACGAATTTTTAACAAAACAGTTAAATTTTCAACCAAAAGGAATGACTTTAACAAGAATATTTAATGTTTAAACAAACAGTTGCATTTTTGACCAAGGAAGATGTAATGTCTGCTAAAACAGATAAATTTTTCAAGAAAAAAGACAAATTAAAAAAAACATTTGAATTTTCATCCAAAAAAATGTAGAATTGGCTTTTCAACGCCAAAATATTAATTTTGAACAACAAATAAGTTTTCTATGAGATAATTGAATTTTTTACAAAAAATTTGAGTTTTTGACTAAAAAGGATGACTTTTTAACAAAATACTTGAATTTTCAATAAAATAAATAAATTTTCGAAAAAAAATTAAATTCTCAACCCAAAAAGATGAATTATCTACAAAAAAGTGTAATAGTTGATATTTCAACCAAAAAAGATGAAGTTTCATATAAAAAAATGAATGTCACAAGCAGAAAAACGAATTTTCCAAAAGACCAATTTTCTGTGCAAAAATTGAATATTCAACGATAAAAAAATAATTTTCAAGAAAATAGTTAAATTATCACCAAAGATATAAAAAAAACATAATTTAAACTTGTCTAAACAAAATAGTTTATTTTTTATCTAGGCAATTGAATTTTCAATAAAAAATATCAGTTTTCAACAAAAAAGTTAAACAATCAACCAAAGAGATGATTTTTCTATTAAAATATACATCTTCGACAAAAAATGATTTCTTAAGAAATTGGTTTAAAGAAAATAGTTTAATCATCAAGCAAAGAAGATTAATTTTCAACCAAGCAATTATATTTTAATCCAAGAAAGACTACATTTCTACTTAAATAAATAAAGAAAAAAAATGGATGAAAAATTTTAAAAAAACATATTTAAATTTTCATAAAAAAAGATTTAAGTTGTATTTTTTGACATTAAAATATGAACTTTGAAAAGAAAGTAAATTTATTAATGAAATTTTCAACCTGAAAAAGTGAATTTTTAACAAAACAGTTGAATTTTCGACCAAAAGGGATGACTTTAACTAGAATATTCAATCTTCAAACAAACAGTTGCAATTTTAACCAAGGAACATTTGAGTTTTTGACTAAAAAGGATGACTTTTTAACAAAATACTTGATTTTTGAACAAAATAAATAAATTTTCGAAAAATGATTTAATTCTTAACCTAAAAGGACGAATTCTCAACAAAAAAGTGTAATACTTGATATTTCAACCAAAAAAATGAAGTTTTATATAAAGAACTAAATTTTACAACCAGAAAAACGGATTTTCAATAAATAAAGATTTTTCAGTCATGAAAGGAAAAAAAATTTTACCTAAATTGTTGTATTTTTAAGCCAAACGACGAATTTTCTGTATAAACATTAAATATTCATCGATAAAAAAATAATTTTCAAAAAAATATTTAAATTTTCACCAAAGATAGAAAAAAAAATTTTTAATAATCTGAACAAAATAGTTTATTTTTTATTCAGACAGTTGAATTTTCAATAAAAAATATCAGTTTTCAACAAAAAAGTTAAACAATCAACCAAAGAGATGATTTTTCTACTAAAAATATGCATCTTCGAAAAAAATGATTTCTTAACAAATTGATTTAAACAAAAATAGTTAAATCGTTAAGAAAAGAAAATTAATTTTCAACCAAACAGTTGTATTTTAAACCAAGATAGATTAAATTTCTATTTAAAGAAATGAAGAAAAAAATTGATAAAAAGTTTAATAAAAAATATTTAAATTTTTATTAAAAAAAAGATTTTTTTTACTTTTTGACATTAAAATATGAGTTTCGATAAAGAAGTAAATTTGTTACGAAAATTTTCAACCTGAAAAAGTTGAATTTTTAATAAAAAAATAGCAGTTTTCAACAAAAAAGTTAAACAATCAACCAAAGAGATGGTTTTTCTACTGAAAATATGCATCTTCGATAAAAAATGATTTCTTAACAATTGACAAATTTAAAAAAAATATATTTGAATTTTCATAAGAAAAAGATTTTAGTTTAACTTTTTCACATTAAAATATGAATTTTGAAAAGGAAGTAAATTTGTAACGAAAATTTTCAGCCTGAAAAAACGAATTTTTAACAAAACAGTGGAATTTTCGACCAAAAGGGATGACTTTAAAAAGAGTATTCAATCTTCAAACAAACAGTTTGCATTTTTAAATAAAAAAGACAAATTTAATAAACAACAGTTAAATTTTCATCCAAAAAAATATTGATTTGACTTTTCAACACAAAAATATTAATTTTAAACAACAACTCAGTTTTCTATGAAATATTTGAGTTTTTAACAAAACAAAACATTTGAGTTTTCGAATAAAGATGCATGACTTTTCAACAAAATTGTTACAGTTTCAACCAAACAGTTGAATTTTTGTCCAATAAAAATGAAATTTTTATTAAAAAGTATGAATTTTTAAATAAAAAATTACCATTTTCAACAAAAAAGTTGAATTTTTGCCTAAAGAAGATTACAGTTCACTTTTCAATACCAAAATATGAATGTGATAAAAGTCAATTTCCTGCAAAATGTTTGAATCTTTAACTGAACAGTTGAATTTTCAACCAAACAGTTGAATTTCTCTTTCAGAAAGATGCAGAGACATTTTTGAAATATAAACACAAATTTAAAAAAAAAAAGTTGAATATTTATCCGAACAAGATTTTTATTTCACTTTTAACATTAAAATAAATTTTCTGCGAAGATACTTGAATTTTTAACCAAAAAGGATCATTTTGGAACAAAATTGTTGAATTTTCAGACAAACAGTTCCATTTTATCTAAGAAAGGTGCAGTTTCTACAAATTTTCAGTGACCATAATTGAATAAAGATCAGAATCTTAAACTCATAATATTTAAAACGTAGAATTTTTTATAAGCGGAATGAAAAAATTTCAAATCAAAATTGAAATATTAGAAATTTATTCTGTTTGACCGTTATTGATAGTTATAGAAATTCCCTAAATTTTTTTAAATTGTTGTTGGCTAAGTTCGTTATAAAAAATTTTTTTATGGACAAATGCTTCACCTATGTATTTTTTATGAATTTTTTCTTACGTTAAAATTATGGCATTACAAAGTAGTGTAAGCCGAAAATAAAAATTGTTTGCAAATTTAAAATTGCAAAGAAGTTGAAAATTTCGTTTTTTTACAATTTTCCTATGGGTACAAAAATTATTGAGAGTTTTTGTCTTCAGTTTCTGATATTGAATTTTTGTTTGATGAGTAAAGTCTAGAGGAAGTCTAAGAAAATATTCAGTACCTACGAACTAAAGACATGCTATACATAATAGTGAAAATTTTTGGATATTTAAAACAAATTCGAATTTAAACAAGTGTTGTTTTCATTTTTTTCAAATCCTTATTACCTTTTAGTACCTAAATTTTCCAAATTCATAATGCTTGACCCTATTACGATACCGTAAGACAATTTTTGATTTTAAAACGGTAATAAGAGTTTTTTATTTGAAATAAAACCTATTAAATTTTCATCACTAGCCAATGTTCAAATTTTCAAAAATAGTGTACAAAGTCATTGCATTATAATTTAATATTTTTATGACAAAAAATAAAAAGTTTACTATAATAAAATTAAAAGTAGAAAAATAACTTTAAAGTAACCATTTGTTTATCAAAAATATTTTTAACGATTATATAACTAGTTATAATCAACTATTCCTATATTAAATTTTCGGACAGTTTCAAAAGTTTCTCATGATTTAAAACAAGTTAAAAATCAGAATTAGTAAAAAATATATTTCCCTTCGTTAAATCAAGATTAGCGATAGTGAATTGCCGCCAAGTAAAAAAAGAAAGCTACAAAGAATCCTTATCTGGAATAATCATGTATTGCGGACCTTTTCTGGAATTTCAAGGCAATTCTCAACCGTTTTCAATAAAACTTGGCATCTGACTGACCAAGCATTAAAACATAAGTTTAATCGTGATTTTATCTGAATGCCTTACAACCTGTTGATTAAAACAAAACAAAAGTTAAAAACAAATTTACTTACTTCTACATACTAATCTATTAACACTCAAAAAAAAGTTCCATTGATTCAAAGAAATTTTTTGTTGAATGAATGAAAAATAATTATTGTCGCTCATTACAAAACAAAAGTATCTTCCATTCAAGGAAATTTCTTTTGATTCCAAAAAATTTCTTTGATACAAATACATTTTTTTTTGTTCCAATGAAAATTTTTCTTTGGTTCAAAAATTATTTGTTCCATTTTGAAGTTATTTTTGGTAAAGTTGCTAAATGAAAATTCAGGGATGATGCAAAAAGTAACATTTTGAAAACTATTGCTATGGACTGTTCATTAAATTTTCTGTCAATTATTTGAATAAGTAAAAAATTTATATTGTATAAAATCATTCAACAATAATACATCTTTTATTCCAAATTTTTGCCTAATATTTAATCAATAAATCTATGGTTACAAGTCATCGATATTAATTTTAGAAAAAATACATCCTTTTTAAATAAGAAGTTATTATATTTTTTATTCTTAAAAATTAATTTTTTCATTTGGACTCACCTATGCATCATAATCTATCAAAACTGATAAAACTTAATTTTAAAAAGAAGACAGTAGCAACTTACGTTTTGAATACAAATGGAAGAATCCAATCTAATATTAAATTTATTAATAGTGGTATTAAAATGAATTAAAGGATAAATCTATTTTCTTTATTTTATGAAATTTTAACAAAAATTATTCAAATAAGTAATGTTTTAATTTAGTTAATTAGTAATTTATAATTAATTAATTAAGCATTAAAGCTTTCTTTTTAACCACAAAAAAGTGAAACTCTATCAAAAAGATCCTTTGATTCAAATACATTTTTTTTGTTCCAAAGAAAATTTTTCTTTGGGTAAACAATTATTTTCTCCATTTTGAAGTTATTTTTGGTAAAGTGGCGAAACAAGAATTCAGAGATAATATAAATAGTAAATTTTTTTAAATATTGCTATGGAATGCTCATTAAAATTTTCTGTAAATTATTTGAATAAGTTAGACTATCCAGTAAAAAATCAAAAAAAAAACTCAAACTTTTTTCTAAATATTTAATCAAGAAATGTTACAAGTCATCGATATTTATTTCAGAAGAAATAGATCCTTTTCAAATAAAAATTTATTATATTTTTTATTAAAATTTTTTTATTTAGGCTCACCTATGCATCATAATCTATCAAACCGATAAAACTTAATTTTAAAAAGAAGTCAGTAGCAACCTACATTTTGAATACGAATGGAAGAATCCAATCTAATTTTAAATTTATTAAAAGTTATATTAAAATGAATTAAAGAATTATTTTATTTTATTTATTTCATGAACCTTTAACGAAAATTATTCAAATAAGTGATGTTTTAATTTAGTTAATTAGTAATTTATATTAAATTAATTAAGCATAATATCCCTATCAAAAGATCTGTAACGTAAAAAAATTTCCAATAAATAAATTTTCGATATCAAAGTTAGCTGATATTAAAGTTAATAATTTGAAACAAAAAATATTGATAAAAAAAATATATTAAGAAACTTTATAAAAAAAACCTATAAGAATGTTCAAACAGAAATTGTAGACATTTTAAAACTTGGCAAGATTTAATGTATATTGTATAAGGAAAATATGATTTTTAAATTTCTGGGTAATTGATGGTATAATATAATTTCCACAACGTTTAGAATGTCAAAAATGTATTTTAAGATGTTCTTAAAAAATTTCTATATAGTACTTTATGAAAAAAATTACTTGGCCAAATTATAAGATATAAGATATAATAATTTTGTATTGAAATAAAAATCCTTTAAATAAAAAGGGGAATAATAGATTGAAAAAGTTACAAAAATAAAACCTATTGTACTATCTAGATGACGAAATTCCCTGAATGTTATAAATAAACAATGTGCATTTGCAGTACTTTTCTAAGCAACTTTATATTTGACAAATTTGACAAATTTTGTTTATTTACAACATTGGTTGCACAATTGAGTCAAAAAAATTTTATCTTCCATATAGTCAAACAGATGTTTTTTGCTCAACCAACCACTTTTTTTAGTTAAATATTATTTAACATTTCAATTTTCAATAGAGATTAAATTTTCAAGCAAACGCACCTTAATTCTTTAAAAGCTTTAAAAGAAAAATGCATATTTTATGTTTACAGTATGTTACTTGTAAATTAAACAAATTTCTATTAAAAAACTCTAAAAAAAGTTCCAGAACTAAAATTGCGGCGAAAAATAGTATTTTTCCGGTTAGGGTCCGTCAGGAAACTAATGAGTTATTTTTAGCTATCTCTAAATTTATATCCGGAAGTGCAAGGAGTTAGTGCTTAGGGGCCATCCGTAAATTACGGAACAGCTTTTTTTGGACGGGGGGGGGGGGGGGGGCAAAATGTTACGGTCTGTTCCGCAGGGGGGGGGGTTAATTTTTTCTGTCATGTAATATTTTCAACAAATTATCTTTTTATGAAATCTATTTATAAAAAATTATATTTTATA